>SJYC01079470.1:0-36192 GCA_006408675.1 Madoqua kirkii | reverse complement strand
GCAAAGAGTCGAACACGACTGAGCGACTGAGCTGAACTGAACTGAACTGTGGAGGTAGTGTAAAGAACCTGCCTACCAGTGCAGGAGACCTGAGAGATGAAGGTTCGGCCCCTGGGTTGGGAAGATCCCCTGGAGAAGGAAATGGCAAAACACTCCAGTATTCCTGCCTGGAAAATCCCATGGGCAGAGGAGCCTGGAGGACTATGGGTCCACAGGGTCACCAAGAGTCATGACTGAAGCAATACAGGATGGATAGATTTTCAATAATTGAGCATAAAGATTAATTTGGGGGAACTTGGTCCTCTCTGTTCCTCTCCTTACAGAAATCACCTTCACAGAAAAAGTCAAGTTCAAGTCCCTGGAAGAGTCATCCTTGGAATTAATATCCACCTACTCTACAGTGTGGTCATGGGTTGTGAGAGCAGAGATTTGTGACTTGGGTCTCATACACCTCCAGAGTCACTGGGGTGGCCTGAGGAGGGAACTGGGAAGGGAGCTCACCATTGAGCCCTGTCTAGTCTTCACAATAATGATTTGGAGGGAAAGGTGCAACATCTTGAGAACCCAGGGCCCAGCGGGAAGCCTTATACAGGAAAGTGATGCCCTCCCTGCCACCAAGAAGTGGGACCAGACTGCGTCTCAGGGGAGCTGCATTCTTCTGTGACAGGACTCTCTGGACACGCAGAAGCCACTGTCTGTCTGCAGGGAAGATGAGCCCAGCGCAAAAGGGAAGCTCTCCTTTGCAGCAGGGCACTGGATAACAGGAATGGCTGGCCAGTCAGGAGAGGAGGAAGGGACGAAGAGAAAGGGATGGGGGTGGGGTGGCCGAGAGGCTTCTAGCCAGCATCCAGGGCGTTGCAGAGAACTGTGTGTCTAGGGTCCTGGGCCATCTTTAGGAGAACTCAAAACACCTGCACATCCAATGGTGGAGGAGAGGGTGGTCACACACTTTCTGTGGGAAGACTAGCTTATGGACTGTTTCCACCTTCAGAAAAATTTCCCTGGGGCACATTTCGGCAAATGAGGATCCATGTTTAGGAAACATCCAAGAAAATCCTCACATTTCTAGAGGGGGCTTGAACCGAGGGAAGAGCAGGTGGAGGTGATTCTTGCCCCAGGCAGGGCTGGTCCAGAGGTTACAACAGCAGCCTTTCCCTGAGCTGGTCCAGGGCCCCATCCCAGAGCCGAGAGCCAGTTCACTCCTCCCAGAAAACTCCTGGGAAACCAGATCCGGGCTGCGGTTACCAAACACCAGCAAATGTAAAGGATGTGAAGGCAGAAACACGGGGCGGGAGAAGATGTCAAAACTCAATATCCGTGTGCGTGGCTGGGTAACGAGACAGGTGCACACTCGTGTGCATCATGCTGGCATGCTCAGTCGCTCAGGCGTGTCTGACTCTTTGAGGCCCCATGGACTGAAGCCTGCCAGGCTCCTGGGTCCACTGGAGTGGGTTGCTATTTCCTTCTCCAGGGGATCTTCCCGACCCAGGGATCAAACCCATGTCTCCTGTATCTCCTGCACTGACAGGCGAATTCCTGACCATTGTGCTGCCCAGGAAGCCCTGTGTCATGGTTATTTGGCATCAAATGGCAAACCTTATCCCTAAAAGTCAAAGGTGACGTTAAAGCCAGAACAATCATGGGAATTTTTAATTCTATTTTCCTTCTCCAGGGGATCTTCCCGACCCAGGGATCAAACCCATGTCTCCTGTATCTCCTGCACTGACAGGCGAATTCCTGACCATTGTGCTGCCCAGGAAGCCCTGTGTCATGGTTATTTGGCATCAAATGGCAAACCTTATCCCTAAAAGTCAAAGGTGACGTTAAAGCCAGAACAATCATGGGAATTTTTAATTCTATGAAAGAACTTTCAAGAAAGAAAAATTGTTCCCATTGATGTATTTATTTTCATGCAAGGGCCATGACCTCTTATTACCAAACATCTGAAGTCAGAGTATTGGTGGAACTTAAGCAAAAGATCTTCAAGGACCCAGAGTTGGAATGACAGACAAAAGGCAGGACTGAGGTTTGCATGTCCACAGTAGGCAAGCTCGGGCAGGGCCGGGGGCCGGGGTAGGGGGGTGCGGCAGGGGGGCGGGTGAATGTGGAGGCCGCTGCCCTGTGGGCTTGTGTCTCCGCTTCCTTCCCCTTTCTCTCCTCCCACTCGCTGTCCACCAGTTATATTTGTCATTCCTGCCACACCCGTTCTTAGAATAACCTTCCATTGCCAACACCCAAGTCCCTCTTCTTTCCACCCTTCGGGACTCTTGGAGAGCTCATGGCTTTAAATGTTTCTGTGTTGACAGCTGTTTTCAAATTCCCAAGCACCCAATATCTGTGCCCTGACTTAGGTGGGCGACGTTTGGGTGTGAACGAGATGAGCACCTCCCAGCCTTGGAGAATGGCCAGGCCAGAGAAGGAAGCAGACAGAGGTCCGCATAACCAAAATCCAGGCTGAGCCAGCTAAGGTACTAGAAAGGCAGAGATAAAAATACTGGTCTGCAGGTGCAACGGGGTGCAGAGATGAACTCCGCAAATAAACACAGTGGGCCTGGAGCAGGCCTGGCGTGCTGCAGTCCATGGGGTCACAAGGAGTCGGACGCGACTGAGCAACTGAACTAAAACTCCTGGGGAAGACAAACCAAGCAAAATGGCAGGGCTCGCATTTCTTAGCTCTGAGGTTCCCTGTGAGGATGCTAAACAGAAAGGTTAGAAAACAGATGTGCGGATCTTCACAGAGGGTTGATGGAGAGTTTCAGCACCCACTCGCACAATTGCAGGGGCCCCAAGCTCTGCACACAGCCCAGCTCACGCTCAGCTTCACATTCTCCAAGATCTTTGTCTGGAGGTACAGCAGCCAGCCTAGACACTCCCTTACAGCTCAGAGAGAGACGACCAGAAGGAGGGCAGAGATCTTAAAGATCTCCCTTCTCTGACCTGGAATTGAGACTTGAACCTACCTGAGAACCCTCCTGGGCTATACGGCTGCCCCAGGCCCATCTGAGTAGGGCTTCCAACCAGCCTGTCCATCAGAATTCACTCGGGACAAGGTGGGGGGTGGGGGTGAGGAAATGCAGAGGGACAGAGAGCAAAGGGAATGAGTCTTTCCAGGACCTGCCCTTGCACAAATCGCCTCCCCTCCCCGGGCTGGAATTGAGACTTGAACCTACCTGAGAACCCTCCTGGGCTATACGGCTGCCCCAGGCCCATCTGAGTAGGGCTTCCAACCAGCCTGTCCATCAGAATTCACTCGGGACAAGGTGGGGGGTGGGGGTGAGGAAATGCAGAGGGACAGAGAGCAAAGGGAGATGAGTCTTTCCAGGACCTGCCCTTGAACAAATCGCCTCCCCTCCCCGGGCCTCAGTCTCCTCATCGGTAAAATGAGAAGGTGGCCCTTGCGGCTCCCACGTGCCAGGCTGAGTCATGTTTCCTGCCCTCTCTCCTCCAAGATGCCCTTCTCTTCCAATAAGATGGGCTCCAGTCTCCAGAGCCCTTCTCCCCATCTGCTTGTCCTCCTCTTCGCTCCTCCCCATCCTGCCCCCTCCTCTCCCACCTTCCCTTCCCTCCCTCTCCCTTGCTGGGGTCTCTGCTCTTTTCAATGACCTCCTCCTTTGCTCATTCTATCTCAAAACACTGGCTTTTCTTCCCCTGCTTGGGCTTCACTGGGGAAGTAGCCAGACAGGACGGTGTACACAGCTGCTACTTTGGGGCTGGATTTTCTGAGGTTTCCCTCCTTCCTCTCTAGCAGACGTGTGCGTGCACACACACACACACACACACACACACACACACACGCACGCAAGACAGGAAGTAGGCCTTTCAAACTGTCTGCTCAGCACTTGCCAGACAGACTTCGGATTTCTCAGTGGCGGCAAGCAAGAACCATTAACCCCAGCCTGACTTGCAAAAGCGCATTTAGAATTTCTGCAAAGCCGGCAGACCTGGGTGGAGGAAAGAGCCTCTTTCTTAAAAAATAAACAAACACTCCTGGCTGAGACATGAGCCACGCTCACTGTGAAACGGAAGCCAGGAGGCACCTGGAAGAGGGTCTGCTCGGCGGATGCAGAGTTAGAGATGCAGCCGTCTGCTGCAGAGCCCGCTTGCTCCCTTTTAGAACCGTTGTCAGAGAAATGGGCTTTTTTAGGAGACACTCCATCTGGGAAGACAGCAGAAACAATGCTCTGCATGTAAAGTACATCTCCCTTTGGCTCTTTTTGATGGGAGCTTTCTTCCTGCCTTCTCTGTCCTGGAATGGATCCTGAAAGAATGCAGACTGAACCCTCACATTGGACGGGCTCACAGAGGAGAGGAGGTGGCCTGAGGTGACCATGTCCCCCTTCACTCCCACTGCCCTCCTCCCCACGACAACCTCTCTTCCTCAGCCTCCCTGGAAACCAGTCTGAGGAGCCGCTGCCCCTCAGAGCCCCCATCCCCCATCCCCAGAGACACACCCTACCACACAAGGAGTGAATGTTAAATGCATGCAATAAAGTTATTTATTCATATCACTGAATAGATGATAGCTATGACAAACCTGCTTTAGCAGGCAGATTCTTTACCACTAGTGCCACCTAGCTCAGTGGTAAAGAAATCGCCTGCAACGCAGGAGATGTGGGTTCGATCCCTGGGTTGGGAAGATCCCCTGGGGAAAGAAATGTCTACTGGCTCCAATATTCTCGCCTGGGAAATCCTATGGACAAAGGAGCCTGGCAAAAGGAATTTATGGGATTGCAAGAGTTGGACACAACTTAGCGACTATACCACAGCCCTGACAAACCTAGGCAGAGTATTAAAAAGCAGAGACATAACTCTGCCAACAAAGGTCCATACAAGCTACGGTTTTTCCAGTAGTCCTGTACAGATGTGAGAATTGGATCCTAAAGAAGGCTGAGTACCAAAGAATTAATGATTTTGAGTTGTGGTAGAGAAGACTCTTGAGAGTCTGTTGGACAGCAAGGAGATCAAACCAGTCAATCCTAAAGGAAATCAACCCTGAATAATCACTAGAAGGATTAATGCTGAAGCTGAAGCTCCAATACCTCTGCCACTTGATGAGAAGAGCTGACTCATTGGAAAAGACCCTGATGCTGGGAAAGATTGAGGGCAAGAGGAGACAGGGATGACAGAGGATGAGATGGGTGGATGGCATCATCAACTCAAAGGACATGAGTTTGAGTAAACTCTGGGAGATAGTGAAGGACAGGGAAGCCTGATGTGCTGCAGTCCACAGGGTCACAAAGAGTCGGACACTACTGAGGGACTGAATAATAACGACATTCCTATCACCTATGTTAGTTTTGAGCTCTTCCTGCATGAAGCACCTTCAGCCTTTGTGCTCTGGGGCACTTACTCAGCATTTCATAAACATATTTATTACTTTAACCCTTCTAAAGTTCACATCGAGCCTCCCAGCCAAACTGCAAGCTGCTCAAGCCTGGGACTATATCTCATCCACCTCTCTCATCCTGGTACCTATCAGTATGTCTAATTCATAGTCAGCAGATTCTGTGTTTATTTTTTATTTTGATCTATTACACAAATAAAACATGCTCACGGTAGGGTTGCATGTTTATTGGCAGAGTAAATCACCACAGTACACAATTTAGAAGCTCCACAGCAATTAAAGAAACGCAAACGTTTAGAAAGAGAAGATATTCTTATATGTGTATTGCATAGCTGTTGTTGTTTAGCCACTAAGTCATGTCTGACTCTTTGTGGCCCCACAGACTGTAGCCTGCCAGGTTCCTTTGTCCATGGAACTCTCCAGGCAAGGATTCTAGGGTGGGTTGCCATTTCCTTCTCCAGGGCATCTTCCTGACCCAGGAATCAAACCTGCATCTCCTGCAATGTCAGGTGGATTCTTTACCACTAGACCAGCTGGGAAACCCGTGTATTATATTAAGACAAATCAATATAGGTGATAAAATACTATGTGGAGACGATCATAGGAAAGGAGTGTGCTTAGACAGCATTGGAAGGATGCTTTAAAGACTTTGGGTTACTACCTGCTGACGTCTAACAGGACGTATAAAGGTCCTCATGGTGAGACTTCCCTGGTGGCCCAGTGGTTAAGACTCATGCTCTGAGTGCAGGGGGCATGAGTTCAATCCCTAGTTGGGGAACTAAGATCCTACATGCCTTGTGAAACCAGCTACACTCTGGGAGTCACCACCCATGTCCAAGGCAAGGTGGCTGTCCAGTCCTCTTGGGAGTGAGTGTGTGCAGCAAAACCCCAGAGCAGAGGGTCGAAGGCTGTCTGGAGAGGCCCCACAGGCTGAGGCTGCTTCCTACACAATGAGGTGGTGCCAGGGAGGGCAGGAAGGGTCTGGCCTTGGGAAGAGACTTGGACTCAGTTTTCTACATTAAAACTAATGTTTGCAATTTACTTTTCCGATAATGAAATTGTGCATGTTTATTACAGTAAAACTGGAAAGTAGATACAATCAATAAATAAACAAATCAACAAGCACCTATCACACCCCTTGATTACCTCTGTTATTACCTCTGTTATAACCTCAGTAAGGAGTTTCAGGATTTCTTCTATATATATAGGTGTTGGATGTGTGTGTCGCATGCAACTCTACTAACCTGTACATTTAAAACTGGTTAAGATGGGGGACCTCCCTGGTGGTTCAGTGGTTAAGACTGTGCTCTTAATGCAGAGGGTGCAAGTTCGATCCCTGGTCAGGTAACTAGCTTCCCACATGCCACAACTAAGAGTTTGCATGCTACAGTGAAAGATCCTGAGGATTCTGTGTTCCACAATTAAGACTCAGTGCAGCCAAATAAATAAATGTACATAAATATTAAATATTATTATGAAATATTTTAAATACAAATATCAGTTAAAATAATAACAACCTATAGAACAGGAGGAAATCATATATCTGATAAAGGGCTAATATCTAGAATTTTTAGGGAACTCATACGACTTAACAAAAACAATAAAGCAGTGACATTACTTTGTCAACAAAGGTCTGTCTAGTCAAGGCTATGGTTTTTCCAGTACTCATGTATGGATGTGAGAGTTGGACTATAAAGAAAGCTGAGCACCGAACAATTGATGCTTCTCAACTGTGGTGTTGGAGAAGAATTTTGAGAGTCCCTTGAACTGCAAAGAGATCCAACCAATTCATCCTAAATGAAATCAGTCCTAGGTCTTCATTGGAAGGACTGATGTTGAAGCTGAAACTCCAATATTTTGGCCACCTGATATGAAGACCTGACTTATTTGAAAAGACCCTGATGTTGGGAAAGATTGAGCACAGGAGGAGAAGGGGACGACAGAGAATGAGATGGTTGGATGGCAAAACCGACTCAATGGACATGAGTTTGGGTGAACTCCAGGAGTCGGGGATGGACAGGGAGGTCTGGTGTGCTGTGGTTCAAGGGGTCACAGAGTCGGACACGACTGAGCGACTGAACTGAACTGAATGCAGTTAAAAAGGGGGCAGGGACTTCCCTGATGGTGAAGTGGGTAAGAATCCACCTGGCCAGTGCAGGGGGCATGGGCTTGATCCCTAGTCCGGGAAGATTGCACTCTACATGCAGTGGAGCAACTAAGCCTGTGCGCCACTGCTACTGAGCCCAAGTTCGAGAGCCCATGAGCTGCAACTACTGATGCCTGAACACCTAGAGCCCGTGCTTAGCAACAAGAGAAGCCACCACAATGAGAAGCCCGTGCACAGCTAGAGAGCAGCCCCCACTCGCCGTAACTAGAGAAAGCCTGCAAGCAGCAAGGAAGACAGCGGTGCAACCAAAAGAAGCAAATAACTAAATGAAAATTTCAAAGGTGAGGGGCAAAGGACGTCAGTAGACAGTTCTCCCAATGAGATATACAAATTGGCCAAAGAAGCATATGAAAAGATACTCAGCGTCATTCATTATCAGAGAAATGCAAATCAAAATCACAGTGAGGTATTAGCTCACACTCAGGATGGTCACTATAAAAAGAACAAAAGATACCAAGTGTCTGCAAGGATAGAATGAAATTGGAATCTTTGTGCACTGTTGGTAGGTATGTAAAATGGTGCAACCATTATGGAAAAGAGTAGGGAGCTTCCACAAAAAGTTAAAAATGAAACTACCATATGACCCAGCAACCCCAATCCTGGGTATCTATCCAAAGCAGGATCTCAAAGAGATATCTGCACGTCCATTGCACATTATTTGTTGCAGCACTAGTCACAATAGCCAAGAAGTGGAAGCAAACCAAATATTTACTGACAGATGAATGGATAGAGAGAATGTGGTCTATACAGATATACATTAATGCGGCCTTAAAAAAGGAAGGAAACTGACATATGCTACAACATGGATGAAGCTTGAGCACATTATGCTAAGTGAAATAAGCCAGTCACAGAAGGACAAATATCATTATGATTCCACTCATATAAAGAGTCGGAAGCAAATTCATATAAACAGAGAGTAACATGGTAGTTGCTAGGGACTGGGAGGACTGGGGGATGAAGAGGTATTGTTTAATGGGTATAGAGTTTCTGTTTTTCAAGATGAAAAAGTTCTGGAGCTGTTCACACAATAAGGCAAATATGCCTAACACTACTGAACACAGGAATGGTTCAGATGATACATTTCTTGTTGTACGTTTTTTCCCCACAATAAAAACAGTAACAAACATTATCAAATCCTAACACTTTACTATACATTCTTCATACTTTATCCAGGAGCAAAAGGTACCAGACAATGGTGCGTTGCGGGGGGGGACTCCTGTCTACTTGACCTGTTTCCCTCTTCAGAGGTATTTGCTTTCCTGAACTTTTTAAAAAAATTTTTCCTGTGCATGTCTGATATTATGACTGCATGTAAATATATCTATAAATAATATATAGCATTGCTTTGTCTATTTCCTATTTTTATATAAATGGTAACATAGATGGGAAGAAAATGGAAACAGTGACAGACTTTGTTTTCTTGGGCTCCAAAATCACTGCGGACAGTGACTGCAGCTATGAAATTATAAGACACTTGCTCCTTGGAAGCAAAGCTATAACAAACCTAGAGAACATGTTAAAAAACAGAGACATCATTTTGCTGACAAAGGTCTGCATAGTCTAAGCTACAGTTTTTCCAGTAGTTGTATACAGATGTGAGAATTGGACCATAAAGAAGACTAAGTTCTGAAGAACTGATGCTTTTAAATTGTGGTGCTGGAGAAGATTCTCGAGATTCTAGGACTTCAAGAAGATCAAACCAGTCAATTCTAAAAGCAATCAACTCTGAATATTCATTGGAAGGACTGATGCTGAAACTGAAGCTCCAATACTTTGGCCACCTGATGCGAAGAGCTGACTCATTGGAAAAGACTCTGATGCTGGGAAAGATTGAGGGCAGGAGGAGAAGGGGACAACAGAGGATGAGATGGTTGGATGGCATCACTGACTCAATGGACACGAGTTTGAGCAAACTCCAGGAGATAGTGAAGGACAGGGAAGCCTGGCGTGCCACAGTCCACAGGGTCACAAAGAGTCGGACGAACTGAGCAACTGAACAACAACCATGATGGACCTATCCTTTGTGCAACATCACATTTTAAAATTAATATAAACGGATAAAGACCCAATTCATTATTAAAGCTTCTGTACAGTATTGCAATGTTTAAATATACTGTATTTACTTATCCACCATCATTTTGATGAGCAGTTGAGTCATTTCAAGTGCTGCACTATTATGACAACTCAACAACAAAAAACAAACAACCCAATTGAAAAGCGAGCAGAGGGTCTGGATAGACATGTTTCAAAAGAAACATACAGATGGGCAACAAGCACATGAAAAAACGCTCAATATCACTAATGATCAGGGAAATGCAAGTCAAAATCACAGTGAGATAGCATTTTATACCTGCTAGAAGGACTGTTATCAAAAAGACAAGGAGCAGCAAATGTTGCAGAGGATATAGAGAAGAGGGAAACCTCATGCACTGCTGGTAGGAATGTAAACTGGTGTAGCCACTATGGAAAACAATATGGAGATTTCTCAAAGAATTAAAGATAGGACTACCCTATGATCCAGATAGTCAACCTCTGAGTATTTATACAAAGAACACAAAAATACTAGTTTGAAAAGATATATGCACCTCTGTGTTCATTGCCAAGATATGGAAACAACCTCAGTATCCACTGAGGGATGAATAGACAAAGAAGATGTAAGATATACACACACACACATACAACACAGCGGAAATACTACACAGCCAAAACAAAAGGAAACCCTGCCATTTGTGACAATACAGGCTGACCTTGATGGGATAAGTGAAATACTAAGTGAAATCAGTCAGATGGAGAAAGATAAATACCTTATCATTTCTCATATGTAGATTTCACTCATATGTAGACTCTAAAATCATGAATAAATGAAATTAAATAAAAATAAACTCATAGAGAACAAATTCGGGGTTATCAGAGAGGAAGGGGTTGTGGGGTGGGCAAAATGGGTGAAGGGGGCCAAGCACATGGTGATGGAAGGTAACTAGACTCGTGTGATCACTCTGGAGTCACAGAGATGTTGAACTAAAATGATGTACACCAAGGACTTATATGTATATCTTATATGTATACCTTATATGTGCACTTGTACCCCAAGGACTTATAAAATATTAATATTTAAATATACCAAATTATTTATTTATTTAAATTATTTAAATACATTATTATTTATTTAAATAAAATAAACAAAATAGTTCACTACTGTGAACAATACTGGATGGAGTCATCCTGGGTACATCCTTGGCTACACATCTCTAGGATGAAACACTGTGCTGAAGGGAGTGAGTCTATCCAGTGTCACCGGGATACTGACAAACGGTTCTCCAGCAGTTCCCCAGGGCGTGTGCCCCCAGCTTCCACCCAAAGCGGACGAAAGCACCAAGCGCTCCCACCACACCAACTGAGTCTGTCAGGCTTCCTCAGGTCTCCCAATCTGCTGGGTGTGAAATAGCACCTCACTGTGATTCTATGTGTCCCAGGTTATTAGAAGAGCTGACTGTCTTCTCACAAGTTTACTGATGATGGGTTTTCTCTCCACTGATGTTTTTTGCCTGTTTCTTTGTTGTTGTTTGTCTTCTGGTTGGGAGGCATTTTTATGAATTCTGGATACTAAGGCTTTTCTAGTTACATGAGTTGCAAATTCTTTTCACACCATGGTTTGTCTTTTACATTTATTTATTTTTTGTTTATTCATTTAACAAAAGTTCTTCTGCATTTTAATTAGAATCAAATACATCAACTATTTTATGTTTATATTTACTGTGTTGTGTTAATGAAATCCCTTCTTACCTAAGGAGACTTTTCTGTCTTCCCTGGGGAACACAGTAATGATTCAGTAAATATTGACTGAAAAAGTGAATTATTTCTAGTTTCTTGGTCTCTAGAAAATTTCACAAATCCAACTTTTAATTTATTTTATATAAGCCCTATGGTCATAAAATAATCTTTAATTGCAAAATTGGACTTACATGTAAAATGTGGTGCTACCACTTATCCTAATGAAGCCAAGCGGAAACACGCCTTTTTTTTTTTAACGGGCACAGAATCTGAATAAACATTTCCAAAGAAGATAAACAAATGGCCAGCAGATATAAGAAAATGTGTTCCACATCACTCATCATCAGGGAAATGCAAATCAAAAAGCACAATGAGATACCATTTTGAACCTGTTAGAATGGCTAGCATCAAAAAGACAAAGCATAACAAGTGTTAGCAAATGTGTAGAGAAAAGAGAACCTTTGTGCACTGTTGGTGAAAATATACATTTGGGCAGCCACTTTGGAAAATAGTATGGAGATGCCTCAAAAAATTAAAAATACAAATACCATGAAAGTGAAAGTGTTAGTCGCTCAGTTGTGTCCGACTCTTTGTGACCCCATGGACTGTAGCTTCTCCGTCCATGGGATTCTCCAGGCAGGAATACTGGGCGGGGTTGCCATGCCCTCTTCCAGGGGATCTTTCTGACCCAGGGATTGAACCTGCATCCCCCATGTCTCCTGAACTACAGGCAGATTCTTTACCAGCTGAGCCATCAAGGAAGCTACCATATAATCCAGCAATTTCACTTCTAGGAATATGTCCAAAGGATTTAAATACAGGATCTCAAAGAGATATCTACCCTCCTGTGTTCTCTACAGCATTATTCACAATAGACAAGTCATGAAAGCAACTACGTGTCTGTCAACAGATGAATGGATATATCTCTCTCTCATAGTTCAATAAAGCTAAAAAAAATTTTTTTAGTTTAACTAAAAAGTTTTTACTTCCTAGCTCCTCTCCTGGAAGCTTGCCTTCTGTAATATACTAGCAAAAATAACCATTCTTCTTCACAAGAGATACAGTTGAGAAAGAGGATTCTTGAACATAGCAATATTTAGAAAGCAGAAAGTAAGCCTTGTTAGCGAGGGCTACAGCAATAGAACAAGGCACCTAGAACAGCCCACACAGTCAAATATTGTGTTGAGCATCTATTATGTAAGGAGAGGTGTAGAACTTCTTTCTTTAAAACATGTAATCATTGGGTGTTGCAGCACAATAAAGTTCTTAATGCCAGAGTTATTGCCATCTATGGCACCAAATCAATAACTCCAACTTATCAATGTCATCCCACTGCTTTTCCCTTTGTTAAACCTTTGTCGAGGGACTTCCCTGGAGGTCCAGGAGTTAAGACTTCATGCTCCCAATTCAGGGGGCCTGGGCTGCATCCTTGTTCAGGGAACTAAGATCCTACATCCACAACTAAGAGGCTGCATGACACAAATGAAAGAACCTGCATGCCACAAAGATCAAACATCCCACGTGCCGCGACTAAGACCCAGTGCACAGCGAAATAAATAAATAATCAATATTTTAAAATCTCCTTTCCATTTTCCACCACCCCATCCCAACAAGGCCTCCTCACTTCACACCTGGTTTTTTTGAAATAGTCTCCTAACTAGGTTTCCCACTGGTTTCTCTCCCATCCTTTGACTGCCAGATTAACTTGTTATCCAATCTCTTTCATTCAAAATTTTCAGTGCATCCTCACTGTTTACATAGAACATACTAGTTCAGACATTGTTCCTTTGATGGATGTTTAAGTCATTTAAAATTTTCTACCATTATGAATAATACTCTTATGAACAATATTATTCATAATGCAAACTTTTGGAGGGAGGCTCTAGAGGAAGGGGACCCATGTATACATATAACTGATTCATGTTGTACAGAAGAAGCTAACGTACTTGTAAGGCAATCATATTCCAACAATAAAATAAAATTTAAAAAATAATGCAAACTTTCTAACTGGGTATTTAAGGGCCTCCAGACTGGCACTTAGCTTTCTTCATGTCCTACCAAGGTCTGTGTAAATATTCTTTGATTGGGTCAATCTTACATTCTCATGGTCCACCCTCCACTCCCTCTCCTCACCATCTAAAGGATCTTGCCAAGGATCAACCCAGGACCCAGCTCCTCCGAAGGCTCTTTACTGATCATTCGGTGGTTACTCTTGACTCAGAGGCCTTAAATACCCCCAGTTCTCACTTACTGCCTTGAACCTTTTTAATAGATCTCCTACTTGCAAAAGTAGATTAAAATGATCTGTGGGCAGGACTGATGTCTTGGAAGGTCTCTGGAAGAAGGAGAATCTTTGAAGCAGCTAATCCGGTTCCTTATGAGATTCAATAAATAGCTGCTAACTTCCATGTAGCCCTAAATGCATTAAATATTTTATATTAAATTTACAAATTTTTTAAAGTCTTAGTATTTTTCTATAGGTTGGGTTATCCTTCCCAAATGAAATTAATTCATTGTAAAAGAAGAAAAAAATCAGTGCAAAAAAATTCTTTTTAAGAATGTAAAAGTCATCTAAATCTCAAGTGCATGCATGCTCAGTCGCTAAGTTGTATCCAACTTTTTGTGACTTCATGGTCTGTAGCCCACCAGGTTCCTCTGTCCATGAGATTTCCCAGGCAAGAATATCGGAATGGGTTGCCATTTCCTCCTGCTGGAGATTTTCCCAACCCAAGGATCGAACCTAGTCTCCTGTGTTGGCAGGTAGACTCTACCACTGAACCACCTGCAAAGACCCTGATGCCGGGAAAGACTGAAGGCAAAAGAAGAGGGTGGCGGAGGCTAAGAGGGTTACCTGGTATTATTGACTCAATGGACATGAATTTGAGCAAACTCTTGGACATACTGAAGGACAGGGAAGCCTGGTGTGTTGCAGTCCATGCGGTCACAAAGAGTCGGGCACAACTTAGTGACTGAACACCACCACCACCACTTGGGAAGCCGAAATTTCAGGGATCAGTTCCTAAATGAAAGCATATTCATTACTAAAGAGTTTCACATTGTAAAATTCCCCACAGGAATCTGCTGTCCCTCAGACACTCTTTCTGAGTTGGAGAAGAGAAACCAGCTGGGGCATACGGGCTTGGCAGAGATCCACCTGTGCAGACACAGGACTATGCAAGTTACCACCTCACAGGCTGGCACTCCTCTGCCCCCAGATGGAGAAGATCGGCCAAGAATAACCACCTACCACCCTCTATCTGCAATTTAGGAAACTGCTTCTGCCACCTTTCATCACTGGCTCTTTATAAATACTGCTTGCTGCAAATGCTTGAGGAAGTAGTGGAAAGGGAGAGAGAAGAAAATTAAAATCACCATTCAGAGATAACCATAACCACTATTCATGTATAAACACACACACACACACACAATCTGTGCTCATACTGTATAGGCAATGTGAGAGGCTGTGTGGGTCAAGTTACAAGTGTGACTGATGGAACTTGACTCTGGGTCTGGAACCTGACTCTGGATCTGGAATCCAGCTCTACACTCACAAGCTCTAGAACCTGAAAAGAAGCTCTCTGCTCCCATTCTCCACCTGCAAAATTAGAATAAGTAATGATGTCTGCCCCACAGGATTGCTATGGGCTAAAATGAGATGTTATATATGTGTGTCTAACAGCATGAGACACATAGAATATGCAGCTATGAGTTATCACAATGTCATAGTTCTTCATCTGACCTTTTCACCTAACATTTCATCATAGCCTATTGTCATTCTTTGAAAACATTATTCTTAGAATTACAGGATTCTGTAGCTTTTTTTTTTTTTTAATAACACTTTACCAAGACTATGTCCTTCCCCAATGGTGTAGCAGTAAAGAACAGCTCGCAACTAAGGAGATGCAGGTTCGATCCCTGGGTTGGAAAGATCCCCTGGAGGAGGGCATGGCAAGCCAATTCAGTGTTCCTGCCTGGGAAATCCCATGGACAAGGAGGCTGGTGGGCTACAGTCCATGGGGTAACAGAGTCGGACATGGCTTATTGACTAAACAACAACTTACCATGATTGACTATATATTTCAAAACATTATTTTTTAATGTCTATATATTTAATATTCTATTTTCTCAATATACTACAATTTGTCATTTTTTCCTGTTGCTGGACATTTGTTTCCTGTTTTGCTGCTGTTGAGTTGCCAAGTCATGTCCAACTCTTTTGTGAACCTATGGACTGTAGCCTACTAAGCTACTCTGTCCATGGCATTTCCCAGGCAAGAATACTGGACTGGGTTGCCACTTCCTTCCTATTTATCACTATTGTAAATAATACTGTGATGATATACTTAAAACCTGGGTCATATCCTTGGTCACTTTCTTAGGATAGATTTCTAAATATAGAATTTCTAGAAAAAGAGGGTATAAACATTGTTCAGTATTCCTTTTACCAATCTACTATCCAGAAATAATAGCCCAAGTTTACTTGATCAGTTCTGTATAACAGTGGACTCTAATGATGTCCTTGATAAAAATTTTAGTGATGTCTCTTTTTCTGCTTTGCTATTTGAGAAAAGGAAAATTTTTACTGCATTTAATTTTGATAACTTGTAAGTTCAGAATCTTCTGCTCATGTCTCAACTTTTGTTTGTTCCCTCCCTCTTTTTTTAAGTTGAGTTGTAAAGAGGAGAATTCCCTGGTGGTCCAATGGTTAGGACTCTGAGCTCTCTCTCCCAAAGATCTGGGTTCAATTACTGGTTGGGGAACTAAGATCCCACAGGCCACATGCTGTGGCCAATAAATAAATAAAATTTTAAAGAGGTATTTTTCCATATTAATTGATAATCTTCTTTATATATTAGGAAGTTAATTTCTTCCTCATATTCTTTCCAGTTTCCTTTAGGCTTATGTTTTCATTTACTCATCTCTTCTGCATGCACTTACTGAGCACCTGCTGTGTGCCCAGCACCATGGCAGGCGCTGGGATTCAGCAAAGAACAAAGTCGACTGAAATCTCTGTCCTTGGAGGCCCTGCCTCTTAGTGGAAGCTTCTAGTCGAGGGTGTCATTTCAATGGACACAATCATCTAGCTTCTAGAACACCTGTTTTCTAGTTAGATAAGTACCTATAATTACTTAAACATAATTGGCCCATTAATGCCACCTTCTCTTCAGAAAACCATTGTATTCACATGAATATGAAGCAAGAGACACCCCAGAGCTCAGCCTAATGGAGAAAATTTGATAATATTTTCAAACAAGTATGACTGAAAGAAAACCTTTAAACTTTCAGCTGGGACTCGAGCACATTCAGTGGTTATTTCCTTGTTCTCCTTCTATGTATGTGCCTCTAAAATTTTAAACCACTGAACATCCCACAGTCTGGGGCTGGAGACATGGGGGTGTGTGGGTGGGGCTGATGAGAAAAGAGAAGTTTGGGGTCTTATCTTAGCTCAGGCTTCAGTACCAAAGTACTATAACCTGGGTGATTCACAGACAACACAAATGGACTTGTCACAGTTGTGCAGCCTAGAAGTCTAGGATGCCAGCAGAGTCAGGCTTTGGTGAGGGCCTTTCATTTTGCAGATTGCTGATCTCTAGTTTTACCCTGACATGACGGAAAAAGATGGAGCTATCTCTCCAGTCTCTTAAAAGGGCACTAATCCCATTCATGACATCCCCACCCAAATACCTCCCAAAGGCCTCACCACCAAATACCATCACAGTGGCAAATAGATTCCAACATGTGAACCTTGAAGCAACACAACATTTAGTCCATAACAGATCCCATAAGCAGACAGGAGTGCCAGCACTGTGCCAGGAGTGACTTTATGGAATGATGATGCAACAGTCAATTTCACAAGAGATCTTCCCTCAGTGGGGAAAGGAATGGGACCCTCAGTAGTAGCAAAACTGCCTCTTCAGCAACCTGTGTGCACATGTGACTCAGGACCAAATGCGGACTGCCCACCAAATCCTCAGCGCTTGGAAACAACTCCAGAGAAGTGGGTAGAGGGAATCCTGAATTGACAGAGATTGTTTCTTAAGCAGCAGCAGAAAAGGAAATCAAAAGAGAAATTGTACGGAATCATAGAAAGATAGAGTTCTATTTCTTATATATCTAAAAGGTACCACTGTGTTTCTAAGAGGAATTACAAGGGGGTGGTGAGGGATAGGGATCATGGTTTAAACACTTTAATTAGAATTTCCCTCAGTCCTGGAGATTCCCTGGAGGTCCAGTGGTTAGGACTGCAGGGGGCACAGGTTCAATCTCTGGTCAAGAAACAAAGATCCTTGTAAACACTGCAAGGTGGCCAAAAAAATTCCCACAGTCCCTGAGGAGAAACTGAAAGTGCAAATGGAAACTTTTAAGCTAACTTTTAAAGGTGCAAGTTGGAAAACCTAATCTGCTCCAATAATACCAAGATGGAGGTCATCAATTCCTTCTTCACCACACATAAGCACCATATACATAAATGAACTCCAGATTAAATATGACTTCAGGCAGTTATGTTTACCCAAACAGAACCAGACCAAACATAACTGACTCCAGAAGTTGCCCAACACAGATAAACAAAACTAGGTCTCTAGACAGTCCTACTCAGCAGATTCCTCCTTCACTTCCTCTCCTTGAACAGCACAGGCTCAACTCTGCATCTTCCTTTAGTCTTTCCCTACCTCCTTTATCAGAAGCTGGCCTCCATCACTCAGAGCTTTCTCCTAAGAGAAGCAAAGCTGGCTTTAGCTAGGAGGAAGCAAGCAGAAGAAGAGTCAGAGAACCCAAAAGAAGGATCAGAAAATATGTTCAACATCACTAATCACTTCAGTTCAGTTCAGTCACTCAGTCATGTCCGACTCTTTGCGACCAACTTTCCCGGAGTTCACTCAGACTCATGTCCATCGAGTCAATGATGCCATCCAGCCATCTCATCCTCTGTCATCCCCTTCTCCTGCCCCCAATCCCTCCCAGCATCAGAGTCTTTCCCAATGAGTCAACTCTTCGCATGAAGTGGCCAAAGTACTGGAGTTTCAGCTTTAGCATCATTCCTTCCAAAGAAATCCCAGGGCTGATCTCCTTCAGAATGGACTGGTTGGATCTCCTTGCAGTCCAAGGGACTCTTAAGAGTCTTCTCCGACACCACAGTTCAAAAGCATCAATTCTTCGGCGCTCAGCCTTCTTCACAGTCCAACTCTCACATCCATACATGACTACTGGAAACACCATAGCCTTGACTAGATGTACCTTAGTAGGCAAAGTAATGTCTCTGCTTTTTAATATGCTATAGGGAAATGCAAACCACAATGGGAACACTTCACATCCATCAGGATGGCTATTACAGAGAGTAAGGAAGGGATGGAGGAAAGAAGGAAGAAGGAGAAAGGAGAGAGAAAGAAAGAAGGGAGGGAGAAAGAAGGAGGGGGGATGAAGGAGGGGGGAGGAAAGAGAAAGAAAAGAGGGAGGGAGGGAGGAAGGAAAGGAAAAAGGAAGAGGGAAAGAAAACAGCAAGTGTTGGCAAGGATGTGGGGAAATAGAAATTTCTGTGCATTGTCAGTGGACAAATGTGAAATGTGCTGTGAAAAATGGTATGAAAAATTAAAAACCAAACTGCCATATGATTCATCAATTATATTTCTGGATCTGTTACCCAAAAGAAATAAGAGTATGGACTCAAAGAGATACGTGCACATCTGTGTTCACTTTAGCCTATTCAAAACAAAAATGTCGGAGCAACCCAGGCGTCCATCAACTGAGGAAGGGGTAAAGAAAATGTGGTGCATACACACAGCAGAATATGACTCAGCCTAAAAAGGGTTCAGGTTGAATTCTGCCTTGAGAGGGAAATTTCAGCTTATGCAACAATGTGGATGAACTCTGAAGACATGCTAAGTGAAACAAGACAGGACAAGTACTGTACAATTCCACCACATGAGGTACCTGCTGCTGCTGCTGCTGCTGCTGCATCGCTTCAGTCATGTCCGACTCTGTGTGACCCCATAGACGGCAGCCCACCAGGCTCCCCTGTCCCTGGGATTCTCCAGGCAAAAACACTGGAGTGGGTTGCCATTTCCTTCTCCAATGCATCAGAGTGAAAAGTGAAAGTGAAGTCACTCAGTCCTGTTTGACTCTTAGCGACCTCATAGACTGCAGCCTACCAGGCTCTTCCATCCATTGGATTTTCCAGGTAAGAGTACTGAAGTGGGTTGCCATTGCCTTCTCTGGAGTGGACCTAGGGTAGCCATATTCCTAGACACAGAAATGGAATGGTGGTTGCCAGGTTTGGGCTTCCCAGGTTTCTCAGTGGTTTAAAAACAAACAACAAAAAAAATCAGCCAATTCAGGAGAATCAAGAGATGCAGGTTCAATCTAGGGGTCAGAAAGATCCCCTGGAGCAGGAAAGGGCAAGCCACTCCAGTATTCTTGCCTGGAGAATTCCATGGAAGGAGGAGCCTGGCCGGCTACAGTCCACAGGGTTGCAAAGAGTCAGACACGACTGAGCCCACACACAGTCCACAGGAGTGTTTACCGGGTGCAGAGTTTAAGTTTTGGAGATAGGTGATGGTAATGGTTGACAGCAGTGTGAGTGTATTATTGTCAATGAACTGTGTGCTTTAAAAACAAACAAACATCGTTAAAATGAGGAGAAAAGAAGAACTAAGAGGAAGGGAGGAGGGATGGGAGAGGAAAGCAGGAGCCAGAGTTGGAGGAAGGCCATCCCAGGTAAACCGAACTCCAACAGGAACACACACTAGACTGGATTTGGCACGTGGAGAGCTAGAGTGAAATTTCCTTTTCTGTGTCCTGAGGGCACAGGGGAGCTGAGCCCGAAAGAGCTCTAGAGATCTGACTTCAGGCAAAAGTAGAATGAAAACCAGGCAGTTCTCAGGGTGTGACACCAAGCTAAGGCCCCCACTCCCCTCCTCCGTGGAGCTGGGCGGGCAGCTTCCAAGGTCTCAGTGCAGAAGTCGGGGAAAGCCGGGAGCCTGCGGTGACCACTTAGCGTCAGGGCGCATCTGAATTGCCACTCCCTCCATAAAGGCTGTTCTGGTGTCCCCACACCATGCATTCTCAGTGCGGGCCCTAGCCCCCCCCGCAACCCAAAGAGGGCAAACAGTGGTTCTTGCAGGTGGAAAAATCTTCTTTCCATGCACCAAGCACAGAAGTGCATATGGCAAATTCACACCGCGGATCTGTGGTGTCATAATTTGGGGCGAGGGGGACAGTTGGGGGCAAAATCCATGCTCCTCTCACAGCTCCGGCTAGGGAGCACGGGGGACCTCACCCGGTCCAGCCCCTGCAGCCGGGCGCCCTGTCGCCGGGATCGCAGTCACTGTCACCGCGCGCTGCCGCCACCTTCCAGCGCGCACAGGGAGAGGGAAGGGGGCGCGGCCGACCCCCGAGTCGCCGGAGCGGGGCCGGCTCCGGCTCCGGGGGGTGGGGCCAGCTGCAGGGGGCGGGGCCATGGCCAGCTCCGGGGGGCGGGGTCTGCGGGCGGCGCCCTGCCCCGCCAGGAGTCCCCGCGGCTCCGCCCGAACGTCCGCCTGCCTCCCGGCTCCTCCCGCCGCCTCCTCGGCGCGCTTCTCCGAGGTGCCCGCGCGGCAACGCCTCGGGCAGCTAGGGAGCCGCTGCGGCCGCGGAAATCTGTATCCACCGCAGCGCAGCGCTAGTAGCTGGGTCTCTGTGGCGCAATCGGTTAGCGCGTTCGGCTGTTAACCGAAAGGTTGGTGGTTCGAGCCCACCCAGGGACGATAGCGTTTTGTTTTTCCTCCACGAGAAAATTCATTTTAAATTGGCAACGGGGAGATTTTCTAATGGAGCAAGAGTACGATACTGCGACGCTTCTAGCACAGAGGAAGACTACATCCAGTTAATGGTGTTCTGTGCCGGTGAATACGAGAGCGACGCTGCTGCGGCGTGGTTTGCTCATTCTAGTTAAAACGAATGTGGGGGAAATGTGCACCCATGGTCCAGGAGACCTGCCCGACCTTGTTCATCAACAGCAGACACTGCAATGGCAAAAACAAACCCCAAACACACAATTGCTCATTGGCAGGTAAATGAATAAATAACCTTTTGTTTCTCTAGGAAAACCTGATACCACTCAAAAGCCAAAGTGGTTATGCAATTTTGCCTTCTGTGCAGCCAGAAAGATTGGAGGAGCCGTGCAGATGCAAACAGGCAAGAGGGGACGTCTCAGAGTGTGGAGGCACGATTCATCCCAAGCCACTGTGGGCTGGATTAAGTTGTGCTCTATCTAGCTTTTCAGTCGTGTCCAACTCTGTGCAACCCCATAGACGGCAGCCCACCAGGCTTCCCCGTCCCTGGGATTATCCAGGCAAAAACACTGGAGTGGGTTGCCATTTCCTTCTCCAATGCATGAAGGTGAAAAGTGAAAGTGATGTCGCTCAGTCGTGTCTGACTCTTCCCGACCCCATGGACTGCAGCCCAGCAAGCTGCTCCGTCCCTGGGATTCTCCAGGCAAGAACACTGGAGTGGGTTGCCATTTCCTTCTCCAGTGCATGAAAGTGAAAAGTGAAAGTGAAGTCGCTCAGTCATATCTGACTCTTCGGACCCCATGGACTGCAGCCTACCAGGCTCCTCTGTCCATGGGATTTTCCAGGCAAGAGTACTGGAGCGGGGTGCCATTTTGGATCCAGGACTTCAATCTAGGCAAAGGCCTTAACTGTTCACTTTGTTTATACTCTCAGCAGAGTTTTTCCTGAAATTAGAAAGTGTAGAGGTTCCTGTTAAAAAAATCTCAAACGATGTGCTTTCAACTCATCGCACAGAAGACGCAAATATTTTTCAAGCAGAGGATTCACACACGATTTCCTCTTTTTTCCTGATTTTATTGAGAAGTAATTGACATTATATCACTGTATACATACGATTTTCTATAAAGATAGGGAACCACATGACAATATGATAACATGAGGCTGTAATTCATTCTTGCCAAGACTGAGGTCACCTGGTGCTCAGTAGGTAGGTGCTTTTTCTCTGGGATGTACCTACCATGAATAGACTTTAGAGACCCAGAAGAAGGAATCATTAAACTATCTCACTAGGGTGTCTCTTAGGGAATGCTTTGACAAATGCTGTCTGCCAACTATTTATCAAGTTACTGTTGATGATAAAATATCCTCTATTGCCTTGTTAGGAGCCCTCAGGAAGAAGACACAACATTGCACTTTCGGTGGAATTCCAGAATAACAGTAGCCCGTCCCCCCGACCCCTACCCCCCATCCACCCAAATGTTCCTAGCTAGGAGCCTTTCTGAAGCTCCTGGAAATTCCAGACTTTCCATCTACACTTCAGAATAGCTTACAGTGGAAACAAGAGAAGGGGGGTGGAGGTGGAATTATGTCATAAGATCATTTACAGACTGTTCAGATTGAGTCTCACATTTCAAGATGAAGAAGCTGTAATATTTGCTGTTAACTGAAGTGATAGATCCTTCCACTTTGAAGCTGCATATAGTTACACTAGGCTCTAAGCTCCTCGAAGGAAGAGACCATATTAATGATCATTTTAGGATCCAGAGGATTCCCTTCACCCTATTTCCACATGAAACCTTTTAGAGGTTATAAGGACTTACCAGGGTTCTTTGAAAGTCCAGTCTGCCTTACACCTTCTTCCTGGCCAGATGTCTGTCCATCTGCCCAGCGTGCCCTTCCCCATCTCTGCTTACCTGGGTCACATCTGCTGAGAAGCTACCCCTGGGGAAGCCTCCCCGACACTGCCTCCATCTGATATAGATGCCCGTCCTCCGCAATTCATCACAGCACCCTGCAACCAGGGAGTTACTTGTTCCCTGAATGGGACTGTGATCTCTTTAGAGGAGGAACCATGCCTTTATTCACGCTGCTCGCTCATCTAGCCCAGGCCTGTCCCACCGCATATACTCAGGACCAGAGCCATCCTTGCCTTCTTGGGTACATGGTTCACAGAGGCCAACAGTCACGTAAAAATGCATATGACCAAGGATCAGCATGAGGAACACAGAAAAATGTCCCCTGGCCCTGAAGAAAGAAGTCAACTTAGATGGGCTAAACTGTCTTCATGGAGGACTTGAAATGACCCTGAAAGATCTGGATAGGGCACAAGGCAGGGGAGGGACATTTTAGGCTGGGCAGATTACAGGACAAGATGAGGGAGTGGTGGGGGTTGTGGGTGGACTATATGTACTTAGGGTGCAGTGAAAATGTTCTTAGCTTGCAAAAGGGCCTTGAAGACTGAGGGAGGAGGCTGGGCTTGACTCTGTAAAGGAGTCACTGTTAAAAGATTTCTGTTTTAGGATAGAAGGAAATCTGTTTTTGGTGATCAGGCTGACAATAGCATCAATAAGAAATAAGAGATCAGAGGACAGTGGAGACGTACTTATATTTCAAAGGAAAAGCAGTGAGGCTCTGGGCTAAGGTGAATAAAGGAAAGAAGGCATGGATGCATTCAAGGAAAGACTGGTTGAAACTCCGGGACGAAAAAAGGAGGGCAGTGTGAGGGTGGAGCCCACATTTAAAGCTTGTTGTGTTCAGACCCTAAGTCATGTCTGACTCTTTGTGACCCCATGGACTGCAGCACACCATGCTTCCCTGTCCTTCACTATCTCTTGGAGTTTGCTCAGACTCATGTCCATTGAGTTGGTGATGCCATCCAACCATCTCATCCTCTGTTGTCCCCTTCTTCTCCTGCCTTCAATCTTCCTCAGCATCAGGGTCTTTTATAGTGAGTCGGTTCCTTGCATCAGGTGGCCAAAGTATCGGAGCTTCAGCTTCAGCATTGGTCCTTCCAATGAATATTCAAGGTTGATTTCCTTTAGGCTTAAAGCCTGGGGGACCCAGAAAAATGGTGATGCCTTTGCTTGATGTGGGACTTTGGATGATTCTTAAAGAAAACTTGAAATTCAAAAAATTACAAATTGCCCATATTATTAGCTTATCTAATCTGTGGTCAGTTCTCCACCATGGAGTTCATTGAGAACCTAGTCTCAGAAACATCATTTTTCAAAAAAATTTAACTTCATTTTAAGTTAAACTTCATTTATTTAAGATGCGCTTCCCTGGTGGCTCAGCTGGTAAAGAATCTGCCTGCAATGCGGGAGACCTGGGTTCCATCCCTGGGTTGGGAAGATCCCCTGGAGAAGGGAAAGGCCACCTGCTCCAGTATTCTGGCCTGGAGAATCCCATGGTCTGTATAGTTCATGGGGTCACAAAGAGTCAGACATGACTTTCACTATCACTTTCATTTCTTTAAGATAGTTTCCAGCAGACCACTTGGGGGTTCACAGAGCCCTGTGAAAATCTGAATGGGAGGCTAAAGCTCTTCTCCCCAGAATGTACACATTCACTGAGAAATTTTTATTTACAGCGTCCAAGGGAGTCACAGAGCCTCTGGTGCAGGTTCTTGGCCCTGTTTTGTATTTTATCCAGTTTGTATTCTAATGACTGATAAAAGTCATAAAGCATGTCAAATCCAAAGTGTTTAGGTATGGAAAAGTTACTACACTGAAGATTTTCAGGTAACACAAAGAACTAGAAGAGTCTAATAGTATTGACAAGTCACAAAGAGTTCCTTTTTTTTTCCTTGCTGAGCAATTAAGTACATTTGTAAAATTAGTAATAAAGGACTTGAGACAAAAAGAGCTCGCTGGAGGCTTTAACACTTAATGTTTTATTGTAGGGCCTTCTCAGATGGCTCAGGGGTAAAGAATCTGCTTGCCAATGCAGGAGATGTGGGTTTGATCCCAGGGTCAGGAAGATCCCCTGGAGGAGGGCATGGTGACCCACTCTGGGAAAATTCCATGGACAGAGGAGCCTGGTGGGTTACCTACAGTCCATAGGGTCACAAAGAGTCAGACATGACTGAGCATGCATGCTTTATTGTTAACACTCTGGAACCACTGGACACACTGTGAAGGGCTTTAATATACTGATGCTTTGAGGGCTCCTTCTGTAGGGATTTACACCATCGCCAGATACCAATTCACATTTCTTTCCTTGGGAGTTACTTTCATGACTCCCGGAAAACTGTCATATTTGCTGTCATGAGTCACCCTCTCACAGGAATTGAGCCTTTTTTTTGCAGTAAAAACAAACCAAAAACTATTGTCTGTCAAAGAGACTCAAACTAGTTATTCTGAAACAAGTAAATCAAATACACACTTTAAAATAAGGAGATCCCCAACTGCCTTAGTAATACACTGAAAAAGTAGAGTATAATCATATGCACATGTCGAGTGTAACGATAGTTTGTATTTAATTATCTAATATATTCACTTGTACTAGCATATATAGGCTGACCTGATAATTGGAATTCACTATACTACTACTACAGAGGTGACAATCTGCAATGGATAAGAACTCAATATAGAATTAAAGTTTTAAAGGTAGAATTTTTCTATTAATTACCATCCACAGAGATGCTTTATGGTAGTGACAAGGTCTGTATCCATGGGACTCTAGATTACAACTCAAACATTTTGCTATCCTTCTGAATAGGCCTGCCTTACATCGTCTTGGGCCTTGGGGGAGCTTTAAATATCAGGTGAGCTGTAGACACACTTGAACTTTTCAGCGTATTAGATCGTTTCTGCCTCCAAACCCAGTGGGAAGGTTATAATAAAGAGAGAACTGGCAAGAAGGGTGCTTGACCCAGCTATTAAGTGCCTGCAGTAACTAAACAGAAAACACATTTTCATTTTGAGATTTGAAGTATTTCATAGGAGCCTCTTTTCTCCCAGTGACCTCTTGCTTCTTGGCTACATTTAATCTCCTGATTAAACTTCTCCAGTACCAGATTCCTTGTCACTTTGGCACTTGGCTGTTGTGAAGAAGTTATTTATATAATAAGAAGTGCCTTTTGTGGGTCTGCTTTACTCAGAAATGTCCTGGTGTGCCTGTCAGCCACCTGTGTCTCTTCTGTGCTTCTTGAGGGAACATGGATGGGAGAAAAGGGGGTGAGGATCTCCTGGAGGCAACAAGCAAGAGGGCCAGAAAGACAGTCTACCATTTAGATGCCTTTACCACCTACGGAGAAAGCAATGGCAACCCACTAAAGTACTCTTGCCTGGAAAATCTCATGGATGGAGGAGCCTGGTGGGCTGCAGTCCATGGGGTCGGGAAGAGTCGGACACAACTGAGCGACTTCACTTTCACTTTTCACTTTCATGCACTGGAGAAGGAAATGGCAATCCACTCCAGTGTTCTTGCCTGGAGAATTCCAGGGACAGGGGAGCCTGGTGGGCTGCCGTCTATGGGTCACACAGAGTCGGACACGACTGAAGCGACTTAGCAGCAGCAGCAGCAGCAGCAGCCACCTACAGAGACTATCAACACACACCACCTTGGCCTCCTGGTTCCTATGTCTCCTCACTTTTCCTCAGCTCCTGACCCAACCTTGGCCTTGCACCTCCCTTGTCATCCTTCAGACCCTGTCATTACAGGTCAGTGCAGTATCTGAAAACTCAGGTTCAAGTACACCACTTTCTAACCTGCTTCCTTCCTCCATGAGTCCCACTCCAGCATTCTCTGAACCCACCTCCAGTTCATGGAGGTCCGCCACCACTTTTTGAATGACCATCCCTTATCCCATGTCCCTCCTAAACCCCCTCCTTATCCCTTACTATAATAATTTTCTTGCCTAAAACCTGAACTCCTTTCTCTTCTGTATCCAGTTTGTTTGACAAAGCCTCTAACTTCAGCTAACTCTTTAACTTCCCATCTACTTTCTCAGTCGTGCACCCTAGCCACACACACAGTTAGAGAAAAATAAACAACCATTTTAGCTGGTCTCAGTAGAGTTTACAACCGTAGACTTCTGGAGGGTTCTGAGCACTGCCTAGTGAGCCTACTGCGTGGTCCTGTTCATTTAGCACCCAAATCTCTCTCCTTCCATCTTTAACTTTCTCCCCTCAGGCCCGCAGCATTTATTGTCTCCTTCAGAAAAGAATCACAAGGCCCTCCTTATCCCCTAATCTTCAAATCTTCTGATGACAGTACCTACATAGTTTTCCCTGGTCCTAAAATGGATGAATTCTTCTAGCTCTTAGTGTCACACCCTCTTCTGATCTTGGATCTCATCCCAGAGAAATCCACTCCTGCAATTGTCCTTTCTCTCATTTACAACATCCATTTGTCTTTCCGGAACACTTGAGCTCTCACTTAAACATGTGATAACATCTCCCATCTTAAAAAACATGAGAAACCTTGACCTTGCATTCCCCCACCAGGTGTCAAGTAAACGGTTCAAAAGAATGGCATGTGTATCTGCCCTTTCTCACCGTCCCTTCTTGCTTGAACCCATTCACTCTCGTCCTCACAGCTGGCTGAACTGTCCTGGCTAAGTTACCAAGGGCGTCCCTGGTGCCGAGGCCCGAGTCAGGTCTCAGTCTTCATGTTTCTCTACTGCTCAGCGGCACCTGGCCAGTTGGCAGCCTTCCCGACAGCTCTTCCCTTGATTTTCAGGGCATCACTCACCTGGTTTTCCTCTTAACTGCCCCTCTTCTTTCCCCAGAGCTGTTTTAACTTCCTAATGACCCCACCCTCCAGGGGGTGCTGGTGGTAAAGAACCTGTCTGCCAATGCAGCAGACCTAAGAGACCTGGGCTCAACCCCTGGGTTGGTTGGGAAGATCCCCTGGAGGAGGGCATGGCAACCCACTCCAGTATTCTTGCCTGGAGAATCTCATGGACAGACGAGCCTGGCGGGCTGCAGTCCATAGGGTTGCAGAGTCAGACATGACTGAAGCAACTGAGCAGGCACGCACTACATCATGGCATCAAATAGGATCCGTGCACTCATCGTTCTAGATGAGCGGTCCCGTGCTGTAGATCCACTTTCCTATTCTTCCCACTTGGAAGTCTAATAGGTATACATTCACACATCCAATTTTATTTTTTTTTTAGCATCCAAAATCTTTTTAATAACAAAGTAGAATCAGGGGTTAGTTCTGTAGCCATGGTTGGCTGCTGGTGTGCTCGAACTTCCAGCCCTTGGAGTGTACAAAGGGCTTGGTGTGGCTATGCAGGATTCCTGGGGCCTTGCCAAAACGCCTATACACCTCTCTCCGCCCTTGAGAGGACCAGAGAGGACAGTGCCACAGCCCTTGGGGAGTCCAGGGCCAGCTGGTCGAAGGTGAGGATCTTGCTCCCTGGCCTTGAGGATACGACTCCGGGTGCAGCTGCTCACAGAGCACACACCTTGTTTGTGCACTTCCTGGACATGCACATCAGTGATTACATTTCCCACAATCACAGATGTTTTGCCTTCCCAGCTAGGAAACCCTATCTTCTGATCACCCAGGAAAGGGAATGCATCCAAAATTGAATAAATCCTTTCCTTTAAAGGTTTTCCTTCCCAAGTCTGTCCCATCTCAGTAGACAGAACCACCCTTGTGTTCAGCCAACAAAATCTGAGCTCCCTCTTTGCATCCTCTTTCTACCCCAAAGTTAACCATCAACTCGACCTGTTGGCTCCACCTCTGAAATGCAACAGTGTCCAGCTGTTTATCACCTCCACAGCTATCTGAACTGCGACTGTCGCAAACTAGCACTTCCATTCTGACAACCGTAGTCAGGGGTCTTTTAAAACCTCTTGACTAGATTGTCATTCCCTTGTCTGGAAACTTCTGGTGGCCTCCTGTTATGTTCGGGGACCATGCGTGATCTGGTTTCTGCCAACCTCTTTAACCCGATGTTCTAATTCTCCTTCCCTTGCTCACTGTTCACACTGGCCTCT
Organism: Madoqua kirkii; assembly: GCA_006408675.1. NCBI lineage: Eukaryota > Metazoa > Chordata > Mammalia > Artiodactyla > Bovidae > Madoqua > Madoqua kirkii. Next base: position 7,188 of record SJYC01079470.1, on the reverse strand, counting down.
TCCCTGATCTCAACCATGCCAAGCACCCTCACGCCTCAGGGCTTTTTTCTTCTGGGATAATGCCCTTGAATCAGTCACGTGGTGAATTCCCTAACTTCAGTGAAGGACCTGCTCAAACGTCAACCCCTCCCCCACTGCCCCGGCAAGTCCACCTGGTCTAAAATAATCTGCCCATCACTTTTCTCCACAGCATTTAGTACCATTTGACATCTATCAATTATTGGTCTGCATTTGTGAATTTGCCTACTTGCTAAAATTTGTAACCCTAAAAACCAATACCTGCAGTGCTTTTGTGATCATTTGTGGATGTGTACACAGCAGTGAAAAATCTGAGTCCCTTGCAGAACATCTGGTCTGTGCCACAAGGTCCTCGATGTGTGATACAGATCACTTGGCGTGAACTGAACATGCTCATGTACATCTTGGACAGGACCAGACTTCAAGGACTGCTGGCATGGACCCTACGTCTTATGGACATTTTTCATGATTTTGTTGGTTATTTTGTGGTTCAAAATAGCCCTGAAGCATGGTACTCAAGTCCTATCTCCTGTTCCCAAGCTCAAGGAAGATGTGATGTGCCTTACGTAAGAAAACGTGTGTGGGACAAGCTCTATTCAGGCATGAGCTACAGCACTGTTGGCCCTGTGTTCAACGTTGCTGCTGCTAAGTCACTTCAGTCGTGTCTGACTGTGCGACCCCGTAGACAGCAGCCCACCAGGCACCGCCATCCCTGGGATTCTCCAGGCAAGAACACTGGAGTGAGTTGCCATTTCCTTCTCCAGTGCATGAAAGTGAAAAGTGAAAGTGAAGTCGCTCAGTTGTGTCCGACTCTTAGCGACCCCATGGACTCCAGCCTATCAGGCTCCTCCATCCATGGGATTTTCCAGGCAAGAGTACTGAAGTGGGGTGCCATTGCCTTCTCCGTGTTCAACGTTAGTGAAGCAGTAATATCTATTACATAAGGTATCTTTAAACAGAAAGACACAAAAAACATCATTTGTTGATCAAATGATCATGTTGTGAGCAGAGGTTCACAGGAAGCTAACTGTATTCCCACCAGGAGCAGCGGTTCAATTGCTAATGCAGTGTTCACGGCAACTTTACAGAACTACCAAACAACAAGAGTCAACCACATCTATTTCCTATTACCATCTAACATTATAGATTTACCTTCTTGTTTAAAAGGCAAATGACTGAAAGGCAAGAATTTCACTATTTTTTTTTAATTGCCTTATATCAGTTTTACAACAATGCTTGACATTCAGCAGAAACCTAGAAATATTTGAATGAATAATTAATACCAAGTCAAGGATGGATAAGCAATGCCTCAAAGACACTCAAATAGCTAAGAGAGTTATAGTAAATATTCAGCCTCACTAGTCATCATGGAAATGTAACAAAAATGAGCCAAAGTTCTCCCTCCCCCAACCAATGCTACTTCCTAGTGCTGATGAGGATTCAGCAAAATGACTCAAGCCATTATTAAAAGACCAAAAATAAAAGTGCATATTCTTTGACCCAGCAATTCCACTCCCAGAAAATAAAACCTGGATCTGTGAAAATTTTTGTCAGTAAGTATAATTAACAATAACAAAACAGTATAAATCACTTCAAAATATAAATTGATGAAACAGTGGTAATACAATGTAACATTACATAGCTATCTGAAAGGCGTCAAAAACTAAAGATGGAAAAAATGCTCATTAAACATAAATAAAGATCATTAACAAACAGGTACAACAGAAGCTTTTATTTCTTAAAAGTCTAAATGCATAAAAACATGAAAATGTCTGCAATAGTTATTATCACTAAATGTTAAGATGAATACTCTGAAATCTTGGTGTTTTCTTGTATTTTCCCAGTTTTTCCTTATAATAAACGTGTCACTTTTGTAATAAGGAAAAAGGGAAGGGAGGGAGGTTTGGAAGTAAATTTGACATATCAATTCTGAAGTTCTGAGTCCCTAGCAAAGTATTCTTGCCCTAAGATGGCCACTCTTAAACCTTAGTATCTCTACTACTAATTCAAATTAATACAACAGGAGGTGCTGTTTGGGAACCTAAAGTTTAAATGAAGCTACAGGTTCATATAAGGAACCTTATATGTTCATAAAAGAACATATAAATTCAGCACCTCTTATTGCTGTAGTAACCACTCTTCTCACTCCCAGCTCTACAACTATGCTCAATGGCGTTTCCTTAACTGTTAAAGGTGATAAGAGTACTTTGCTCAGAGGAATGTTGAGGTTTAAATGAATTAACATTTCATTTATAATAAAACCCAACATATGCAAGCTGTACATGTACTGGCTATTTCTGCCAAAACATAACTGTTAGATGGTGTGTTCCACTTTGGCTACAGAAATAAGTGTCTTAGAGGAGAAAGATGATATTTATAATCTCTTAGCACATCAACACAAAAATGCATTACTTTTTCCTTTTATAGATCATTTTTTGATCACATTATGCAACATTCTAGTTATGAGTTTCCTGCCATCTTTTTTAAGGAAAGAGGAGACAAATTATATGGGGGGGGGCGGGGGAGTTTACATTCTATACCACTCTACTGGTACAAGACACATGCTCAGGCTCTTATCTAAGACCACAGCACCACTAGTAAAAACAGTCACATGCTCACATACCATATATACAGTCACTTAAGTTTGTATCAGCTAGTGTTTCTCCTGAACCAACGAAACTAAAATTTGAAATGTAGAAATTGAGGGTACCCAACTGTACAAATTGCTAGAAACTACACACTACTTTTCATTTTTAACATTTTCAAATCCTCATTCACTTACCACAAAATGAAGCCAAAAAGGAGAACACATTCATCATTATTTATTTAAACTTATGAAACAGATCACAGGCTTCACGGGCATGCTGCTGCTACTGTTAAGTTGCTTCAGTCATGTCCGACTCTCTGCAGCCCCATGACTGTAGCCCACCAGGCTCCTCTGTCCATGAGATTCTCCAGGTGAGAATACTGGAGAGGCAAAACCTTCAGCAGCTTACATTTTGTTCATGACAAGGCCAGTGTGTCAAACACTACCTAGAAATACAGTAAATTTTTCCAAGAGTAGTAATAAATATTAAACTAAAAAGAGCCAAAAGCACTCAACAATTCTCAAACAGATATTCATCAAAATGAGGTAAGTCTAATGTGTCATTTGCTAAAGAATTTAATGCTGAAGCAGAAAAAACTCATCAAAAATATCAGCCTTCATGGGACTTTCTGAGTTCAATGTTCTAATAAAGGCATTATTTGTGAGTGAGTCTGGCTGAAGTTCACTCTGGTTTTTCTTGGGGCTGCAGTAATTATGCTCCTGCCTCAGATGTGTGTTGTGGGAAATACTGTTTAATTCATTGGGAACTGGTGCCGGGATGTGACTATCTCCCATTTCTAAATACCTAAAGTCAGCCTCCCCATTTTCTGAGAGCTCTGTTGAAACCACACTGGTCGGGGACAGTAATTCTGCTAGAATTTCTTCATGCGTCTGACCACCGTATGGGGAAACACCAGTAACTGTGGCGCACCCTGATTTATTATCGGCAATGTCAATTTGACGCTGCAGTTCTTGTAGCAAGCCTTCTATTGACTCACCATCATTTGGAGACCCACAATGGGAAACCTGTTCTGAAGGTTCACTTGGAAGTGTTCCCTTTTGGGGGGAAGACATCAGAGTGGCTAATTTCTTCTTTTTTGCCTTAAGTTTTTTAAGAAGTTTTAGACGGAGTTTATGAATCTGACCCTCAATTGTGTCTCCATGGTTTGGTAAAGAAACACCATTTTCATTTCCATGAGAATTGTGGTTGACGTGAACTCCACAGGAGGCACTTTCACATCTCTTCCAACCTTCCGAATCACCAGTGCCATCAGCACGGGGAGGGGAAGCTGTGCTGGCTGGTGACTGATGGCTTGGAAGAGAGTTACTCACCAGAGGCGGCTTAGCTGCCCTCCTGTGAGCTTTCCTGGAGGCCTGGCTGGCCTTTTGTCTTGAACCTTTAGTTTGAAAGCCACCAAAATTACTTGCCCCCTTAACTGAAGGCTGCAAATCCGTCACAGTGTTTCTGTTATGAGCTGAAACACAAGAGGGCATAAAAGAAACACCCTTGCTTAATAAGCCTTTAACCCAACTTCCCACAAATGGTTTCTTCTCCTTCAGAGGCGGATTCTGTAGCAGCTTAGCTGTTACAGTTTGAGAAAATGCTGTGGTTTCTTTTTCTTCCAATCAGATACCTGAGATGTAACATGTTGTTCTGGATTTAACTTCTCAGTTTCTGGTGCAAGAAATTGTTTCAGTGAAGCATTCCTCTCTAGCACAACTGTACCCTCAGTGTCTACTGACTTTACTTGCTGTGTAAGGTCACCAGCATGAGTGTAATTCACAGGCTGAGGAACTACAGTGTCTTCTGTAGTCACCTGTACTGATGGCATAGTTAAGAGTTGGGATGAAAAGCTTAAATCCACAGACTGGTTGTGGGTAAGCTTGTCCTTACATGAGGCCACTAAAAAAGCTATGGGTGGCTCCTCTGACTGCAAAGTGTTTGCTTTAACAACCCCTGCATTTTCTGCCACAGGTTTGTGTTTTAATAAAAAACCTTCAGAGTTGGACTGTACTTCTTCAAGTGTCAAAGGTAAGATACTGCTGTCAACTGAACCTTTCAGATCTGGAAGGGAATGATGTCCAGGAGCTACGGCTTCATCCTGTGAGAGGGTATTAGGAACCATGGACACATCTGTGGGGTGCATTCCTGAGGATGGTTCAGCTGAGGCAGCTTTGCCTGTAGAACATGCTGCTGGAGACGCTTGCTTCTCGTTGCCAAAAGCGTACTGGTCACTAGTCTTTTTAAGTTGATGGCAGGCAGGTGCTTTATCTGTCATCTGGGATGTTTTTCTTTCCCAAATAACAATATGTATCTCCGAAGCAGGAACCTGAAACGTCTCATGCCTTTCAGAACACAGGCCTTTTAAGTCATCACATTCTAGCCAACTTCCTGGGGAATGGGGAGTGAAAATGAGAGGTTAGATATTCAAACAGACCACTATCCTAGGTAACTTTCTTCTGGCCTTTTAAACTGCTAGTATTACTGAATACCCACCAAAAGAGAACTTGAAAACATGGCCTTATCCTTATGTCACCATTTTTCTCTGCCAAATGTCAAGTCCTTGGATTTGGATAACAAAAATTATGGACTAACACCCAGAAATGTGAAAAACTGAGGCAGTGTTCACTCTTTTCTAAACTGCTCATAAAAATCAAGACAGAAGTATCTTTTTTAACTTACGGAACTGAGAGTGCAGCATCACCTGACATATCTAACAATGTCAGAAAACAGATTAGGTTTTTCATAGATATGAATTTTCAAGATAAATGAAGCTTGTTACCTCAAGTACCAACATCTGATTAGTTTATTGGTAGGGGGGGTGGTTAGGAAAGAAAGAAAAGCTTAGGTTTTTGGGTGTCTGCTCTTATTTCTAAGCTCCTGTTTTCTCACTTGTCAAGTAGGGATGAGATGATCAGTGACAGGGAAAGACATTAAGTATCTCCTCTAAAACACCAAAAAATCCCAAACAAAACTATCTGCTAAATAAGTTTATGTAGATACAGTCTTATAAACAGTTGAACCCACTACTTCTTATCCTATACCCATTAAAACTTTGAGAATATTTTCTTTGCCTAGGTCAGTGGATCTCCACCACAAACATATGTTAGAACCATCTAATTACTATTTGGGCTGAAGCCTCAGAGATTGATTCACTGCTCTAAAGAGCCAGAATATTTTTTATAAGCTAACCATATAATTTTAATATATTTGTCAAAGTTGGAAAATATCTAACCTCTTCTCTCTGAAGAGGATTTTTCATTCTCTAGAAAACTATAATTTTTTTTCAAAGTTTTTTTAAGCTATTGAGAACTAATCCCCCCCCCTAAATTCTGAAGTAGGGTAAAACTTTAAGGTAATATCTATATTTATGAGTTTCCATTTGCAAAGTGCTTTTATAAGCATATTGTGATATGTATCCAAACTATCCCCAGGAAGAACATTCGGTGAAAAATAGCGGACTATAAACTAATAGTAGTCTGTGTCACCTCAATCTCTGTTTAAAAAAGCAACATACATATGCATGTGTATACTCATAAACATGCTGATATAAACAAACAAAGGCAGCCATGAGGAGTAATTCTAAAGTAGGGTGATGGGGTAGGGGAGAGGGATAAGGTTGTAACAGGCAAGGACAAGAGAGAAAAGAATGTCAAGGCAACGTTCATCTTAAAAGAACAACAAACTAGAGTTCAGTCCCCACGCCTATTATCATAAGAGAAAAATGTTTAAGCACTTACCATCAGCATCTAAAATCCATGTTACAAAATGATTATTTGCTTGGTACTGAATTACAGAAGTTACTTGATAAAGACAGCCTTCAGAATGAAATGAATAGCGCTGCAAGTCATTATGGGGTAAGCCTTCCACAAAGTGTAACATGAATATGAGAGAGACTCTGTAGGGGAGAGAGGCAAGAGAAGTCAAATGAACGTGATGCCATGTGTCTGGCTGCACAAAAGATGGTCTGAGGCAAGTGAGTCACACATAACACTCCCAAGGCCAACTGCATTGCTTTTTCTTGAGAACCTCCAGATGTGTGCCTTAATTAGAAATGGAGAACTCATTTAAAGACGTGTGTAACAGTACACCCTTCTCAGAATGGTGTCACTGACAGTTGGAGGCCATCATGCAGTAAAGCTCTAACACAGGCCATTAAACAAAACTTGCTCTGTAAGCTGCAACACTGCTTTGGCTTACAGAAGATCTCTTGAAAACTACTTCACAGAATCAAAAGAAAAAAATCTAGACCTTCGAGAATTTTCTTTGGCACCAAGTGCCCAAATTTAACTGCTTTTTTGTTAGATGGGACATGTAATATGTGAAACAAAATAACAAACTAAGATATTCAAATAAACATTTTAAAAAAATCAAATAAGCTAATAATTTGGTTTATTTCTCTGTTTTCTCAGGAAGTAGACAGACCCATCAAGTTAAAATTCTACCTACAAAAAGTTTACTTTTAAGGAAGTAGAAAAGAAAACATACTGGTTGATTATAAATTTCAAAACATCTGCAATTTCCAAAATTATTGAACATTATTACATTAACATGACAAACCAGAGAACAGAACCCAGAATAG
>SJYC01079469.1:0-13996 GCA_006408675.1 Madoqua kirkii | reverse complement strand
AGAACTTTCAGAATTTACAAAAAAATGTTGAATATCTCTTTTCCCAGTATTTAAACAGATGTCAAAACTTACTTAGCTTATCAACATTTATTCAGCTGAAATAAACTTGAATCAGTGTCCAAAAATGTAGATTTTCCAAACTGACAAGGGATAATTTCAAATTATCCCTTGTCAATCTATTAGAGAATAATCCAGTCCTTACCTAACTATAAATAAAAAGTCCTGCAAAACTGTCTATATCAATAAATTATTTTTTTGCCACATGTTGATCTGCGATGCCAAAAGTGGAGAGAATTTAAAAATTGTGAACCATTTAGTGTTTAGAAAATTAATGGGCATTTGAAGAGTTTGGAGAAAATTCACAACGCATATATACCAAAGCAAATGAAAACATAATCAATAACTCCAAGAAAAATAAAGAGCTATGAAAGAGATGAAACATAACCACATATACTCCTTGGCAGGAGAAGGGATGTATATATACTCATAATAAATGATGAAGTATTGCTTTAACCAAAAAAAGTAGTCATATTGGAAGGACAGGGAGAGGTTAAACACAGGTGGGGCCCAGGTGGTGTGAGAGCCCCAGTCCTCAATATTTTAAAAGGTGGCAAAGGTACATTGGCACTAAAATATCAAAGTGAATGCTACCTTAAAGGTTTAAAGCAGGCACCTGGAAATGGACTAGGAGGGGCGTTGTTCTCTCCTTTTAGGTCTTGGCACTAGTAGATTAACTGAGATTTTGTAACTTGGGTGAAAATATTACCTTTAGGAAAGGTTCTGAGGGATTTCTAGGCACATCCAAGGCCATCAGGAAACAGGAAGAGAAGGTTAATGTCACTGGTTCTTTACTACATCAAATGAAACCTCAAAACATGTCCTTTAGGTAGGGACAAAGTTACAGAGGAGGTGAGTGTATTAACAAAAAAGAGAGAGAAATTGCCTAACGTGGAACTGCTGCTGCTGCTAAGTCACTTCAGTTGTGTCTGACTCTGTGCGACCCTAGAGATGGCAGCCTATCAGGCTCCCCCATCCCTGGGATTCTCGAGGCAAGAAAACTGGAGTGGGTTGCCATTTCCTTCTCCAATGCATCAGAGTGAAAAGTCAAAGTGAAGTCGCTCAGTTGTGTCCAACTCTTTGCGATCCTATGGACTGTAGTCACCAAGGCTCCTCTGTCCATGGATTTTCCAGGCAAGAGTACTGGAGTGGGGTGCCACTGCCTTCTCCGAACATGGAACTGACCTGTGAACTTTTAGAGATGGGGCTTCTGATAACACTAAAAAAAAATTCTGATCAGTCTGCCCACTGAGGAAAACCAGAAGGGTTGGTGATATATAATGAAGATATATCTGCTCAAGTGCAGCAAAAGTTTACAGAAGGATGAAGAATTGGCACACTGAAGTCTGGGAGAAGATGGAAACTCAGATAGATGAGCCTATGGCTCATTTTGAATCATCTTAGTTCTTGGAACCAGATTAAGGAAATCCCAGAATTCTAATGACTCGAGGCACTTGATAGAGGTGAGGAAAATGGAAGTTTAATAAGCTTAAAAGAGAGAAGACAGAGAAAAAAAAAGAGGAGATAGTAGGTGTGGGGTCAGACAATTACCCTAAGTCAGCTCAGCAGTGGTATGTCACCTGAACAGCTTATCAGAGCTCCTGACAGAGAGAAGCACTTTGGCAATTCATAAATCTATGTTAACTCAAACTTCTGAAAATCAAGTTGCAGTCATCACTTTTAATACTACACACTGGGGGGGAAAAAAAAGTAAATCTACGTTCACTTTGTTCTAAAAATAGTAAGGCAATTTAAACTCACTTTTCTAATACCATTTTTCTTATTTGTGACTTATTGTTGCAATTGTTACACGGACCAAAATGGGCAGCCTTAAGTGGGTGCCACTCAGGGATGACATTTGTAAAGGTGACCAGATTCTTCATACACCTATTAAAAAAAAAGAGAGAGAGACATAATTTTAATTAAGTTAAATTCATTCATGTTACCTTAAATCAACAACTAAAACAGAAGGCACTTTCCTTTATTTATTCATACTTTACTATTCCCGCAAATGTCAATATTCCTTCCTAACCCTACCCTAGTAAAGTTCTCTGTAAGGACTCTCCACATTAATTATCTATAGTTTCTCGGCTATGAGATGAAAATGTTAAAGACAGGGTTTCTCAAGGGCAATTCCCCTGCTATATATTGTGCACTGGGTCATTCTTTGCTGGAGGGCACTGACTTGTGCACTGGAGGATGCTGGGCCTTATTCCTGGCCTCTCTACACACGAGAGGCCGTAACAGCCTCTAGCTGCAGCAGCAACTAGCTATCTCAGGACACTGCCAAATGTCCCACAGGGCAGGAAGAGCCCTGAGTGAAGGACCACTGCTTTAAGGCTTTCAAATGTATTAAGAGTTCATCCTTAATCAAAAAATTCACCATCTGGCTATCGATTACTAACAACCAAAAATGAAAAGGGGCACTTACAAAAACATATATTCGGGAATAACAACAACTTGATTCTTAAAACTATAAGAATATCAGTTGTGAAAAAATACGGTTTTCACAGTTTACATGAGCTCTAAATTTTGTACTTTAAGCCTGAATATTTGATAGTAACAGCATCTGCAAACATGATCTTTACAGATGCACACTATAATTCACCTCGATTAACAGTATCTTTAAAAGAGCAATTATTTATTATCTAAGAGACACCACCTTCTTTTATAAATAACAACAAATACCAGTAACTTATATATAAGGTAAGCACAGGCTGTTACAAATAGATCAATCCTCAGGGAAGCTAACATTTTAAAGGCAAAGCCACATAAAGGTATCAACAAACGCACTGACTGTGATTTCTGCTACATTCTCAAAGATAAGTATTAAGTAAAAGCTCCTATTTTTCATTAATAAAAGGGAGTTTGTCTCAGCAAATAAGCATTAATGCCCCACATGACATCTCACATATTTCAAATAAGGCGCTAAGCCAAACTCTTCTACCAAAACATCCCTGTGGCAGGCACTCTTTTCATTCCCATTTTACAGATGAGGAAAATGAGACACATCAGATGATAAACCCGACAGACATGAAATGAGTTCAGGGAGCCCATCTCCAAGGTCTTTAACTGCGTGCAGAAACTATCTTTTAAATCAAGTCGAAAGCTCTTAAACTAGCACTAAAAACAGCAGCACACACATGAACAAGTTTGTGGATACTCTTCCACCAGATTAAGCGAAAGTAAGTGTCAATGAAATGCCACTTCATTTTAAGTTTTTACCCTCTAACTACTTTTACTTTTAGAGCAAAAAACTCTAACCAAAAAAAAAGGGAGGGGGGCAAGTGGTTGGTGGATTCTTTCCCTTGGGCTCTCACAGCTTTTTTATACAGCTCCAAAACGCACTTTTCACTTTGTATTCAAAGCCAACAGATCAAAATAACTGCTAAGTCACTGGCCCTCTGTTATGTTTCCATGTTATTTCCCTAACTAACTGTCTGAATTTGGCCAGAAGAAAGATGATTCTGCTGAATTCCTGGCACAGAGAATATGCTCAGTGAAAAGCTGTCAAACTGAGATACAGATTCTGGAAAAGCTATCATCAAGCTGACTGTTGTCTTCAGGCTTGTTTCTGTTATTTATATTATTTAAGACCCAGGTGGAGATTAGGAAGCATACCTCAGTGAGCAGCAAAGTCTGAGGGGACAGAAAGCCTAAGCCTGAGTTGTTCCACTTACTAGTCTGTCACCTCAGGCATCAATTTAACCCCCTTCAAGTTTCAGTTTCCACATATGTCAAACGAGGAGAAAGTCAGATAATTTATAGAACTCAATGCCAAAAGACCTATAAGCAGATGTTTGTTCTAACACTCACACAAAGTTACTTAAGTCCTAGGTATGAGTGAAATGCTAAGTCTTACTCTGTTCCCTGATGGTCAGGGAAGCCTGGTGTGCTGCAGTCCACGGGGTCACAAAGAGTCACATATGACTGAGCGACTGAACTGAACTCTGTTCTAGTCCTTTTGACTTAACTGATTTGGGAAAAAAAAAAACCCCACACAAACGCTTCCTGGTTCTACAGCCTGAAATTCCTAGAGCATTCTCTCACACTCAGCTCTCCTTGACTAATCTCTAAATACCTGAAAATAGTCTCAATTAAGATAATGAATATCTGAAGTAGTATTTTTTCATATATATTTATTCAATAACTTGGAGACTTCAAATTTTCTAGTTTATTAACAGGTGAATTCAATAAAAGAGGAAAGGATTTACCTCTATTGTAACAGTTTGAATAAATGACCAACAGAACCAGCGTGGTTCTCATATATGGACACAGTAAGGGTGTCGTGTCTGATAAATTTTCTCTCCCTGACTCCTCTTCCAAAACCTAATTTCTCTATTTTTTTTAACATGGCAGGTGTATGGAAGCAAAATAACTTTCTTTGCAGCTTCTTTCTTCTCCATGTTTCGTCCTGAGTACCAATCTCAGGGTCATGTACAACAATCGTGATCTCTCTAATCCTCACCTAGAGGCAGCAGGGAAGTAGAAAGCTGAGACAGTTCACGTGTAGAAGGATTCTGGTGGTGGCTCTTTCATAGGACTAAGGGAAGGAATGGGAGAGCGTAAGTTACCTCTGAGATCTGCTGCCAAGACTCTGGGAGCCTAAAATCAAGTTTCCACAATGTTGAAAACAAGCCAACAAAAGCCCTAGTCTCTAATATAGGAGTACACAGAACACATATGGCTTTGCAAAGAATTCTAAGAGGCATACTCACTCAGCGGGGACTCCAGCAGGAGCAGGGGAGGCAGGGCACTGCGCTGCTTCACCATCAGTCCCCACTTCTCACTAAAGAACTCAACAAAAGTCCCTCTAGCAATCTATCAGACCATTATGTCTATTTATTATTATTACTTTTGGTACTCTTCTAGTATGAAAAAGCAAGTAAATAATGCAGTTTCTGGGGCTCAACTTTTTCCTTTTAGTGGTAGAGAAACTTCAATACACAAAAGGAAATTTTATCAAGGGTAAAGACAGCAGTGCTACAAGTGGAAGCAAGTTTTCTTCATATTTCATTACTTGGAGACATTTTCAACAGGATGAATCCACTGAAGAAAACAGAAACACTAACCTGTTTTGATACTTGTGTCCACAGTGTGAACATTCAAAATTCCAAGAAAAAGAGTATGTGAAGACCTGTTCAATGTGAGATTCTATTTTTAAGAGCAGGGGAAATGCAAACACAGGGCTTTCCATATCACCTTGAAGAAGAAGAGAAAAATTATTGCTCATAATGAACTGAAAAAAAATTACAAATTGTCTTTTCTCACTATATTCACAGTATGAATATACGGGAATATATATATATGATGAGTAAGTTATTCACAGTTGGGCAAGAGAAGTTTTCGAAGCACTTTCTAAAAATGCCCATCATTTTAATTAACACTCACTATCTTTCATTTGTCTTGGTGACACTTATGAAAACACCTAAGGCAAAGATACAAAAGACTCACTGTCTCCTCAGATAAGCTTTTCTCTGGGAAAAAAGAAATCCTCATAACTGACAATTCTAAAGCATCATAAAAACAAAGCTAAAATATGTAGATTTGTTTGGTAAAGATGCTAAAAATAATATAACTGGAGAAACACTGTAGGATAATAATTTCCAAGTTGGACAAAACCATGAAAAAAAGCCACCTCTACTCTGACTCTCTTGTTCTACAAAGTGGTGAGGGCATGACGCACCAGGCTCACAGAACCAGACTCCTCAGTCACTATTCTTCTTAACCTTTTAATAATTAAATTTCAACAACTTTAAAACTAAAGAACATCTGAATTTTGTTGTCATTAAAACAAAAGCTGAACTGTGGATTCTGTCTTCCAATTTGGAGAGCAGCATGTTAGGAGGAGGATTTAGATTCTCCTCACATTCATCCTCCAATTGCTTTCCCTCCTGTCCTCTGGGGAGCTTAGATGCTGCCTTACTGATTTGGCCCAAGGACTAATCCAAGCCCTGCCATCATCTACCTCCCCTGGGACAGCCTCACTCCTGACGTTTGCTTCTCCCCAACCCTGGAACTACAGTTGTCTGGAACACAGTTGAGAGGAGTCATCTCGGTGGGCTGTACTGAAATGCAGAATAGTGGATCTTCCTGCCTAAAGATCAGTGGTCTTAGGCACCACTCTATCAGTATCAGTTGTCACAAAGGTTATTTTATAGTCCCACTGCTATTTTTATAAAAAAAAACAGGAATCCGAAACAAAATACTTTCATAAACAGGAAGAAATAACAAATTAATCTCCTAAAAATGAACATCATATGCATAAAGAATGTGTAGTATAGCATGAGTTTGTAATTGGTTATCAGCCTTTAATTACTTACTCTGTTGAAACAATATCAAGTGAAAAAGTAAATAATTTATATTGCATTATGACAACATAATCTTTAGCTCTAAAAAATATATAGTTCTCAACAAATCAAACTATCACAAAAGAGCTCAAAACACAATTGAGTAAGTTATATGATTACAGACCATTTTAGGTAATGTACATAGCTCCTAAACTGACCTTAATTATTTTTCCTTTGATTATCAGTCTTAGGTGTCTAAGGCGTCCTATTAGAGAAACATACAATACCAAAGCTTATTTCTAATTTTGATAACCTCCTGTCTAAATTAAGAGGTTTCTCTGTCTCTACTGCCTCTTACAGACAAGGCTCCTCTGGGATGAGGAGTAACAACAAATGAGTAACTGGGGTAGTCTACTAGGGGAAAGGACAAGGAAAGAAGCTAATGGTGTAACCCCTGAGTGCTGACCTGGCTCTGAGAACTGCATCCACTCTGAAGGGAAGAAGCACATGCGTGCATATTTATATAAAACAACTCCATCCTTGAATGACTTAACCAGTGATACGTTTCTACCCAGATTCTCCCTTCTAAGAATCTGATCATCCCAAGTAATAAAACAGTATTGTATTTCCTTATGATGTAAGTATGTCTTTACAGTAGATGAGTAATACAGTTAAATTCCACAAATTACTTACCTAATGTACATCTAAGCTGAGGTTGAAGTCTAATAAAAATTTCATCTCTTACTTCATTCAGACAGGTCTCTATCTTTGCAAATATTTCTGAAGGAAGCTTTTTACAATCTCCATCTAATAATAAAATATAGAACATTACTGATTTCTCATCAACCTCTTTCTATAGACAATTAACACATTATCAAAAATGAAAGTTTCTCAGCCAACAAATTTTCCAGAGACAAATGGAAACCTACAAAATCCTTAATTCTTCTTCTCTTTGTAGTATATCATGTGTGTATGCGCTTAGTCAACGCACCTGTGTCTGACTCTTTGTGAACGCATGGACTGCAGCCCATCATAGGGTATCCATGGGATTCTCTAGGCAGGAATAGGTAGCCAGTTCCTTCTCCAGTGCATCTTCCCGACTAAGGAATCACACCCAGGGTCTCCTGTACTGCAGGCAGATGCTTTACCATCTGAGCCACCAGGGAAGTACCGTAGTACACCATACATTTCCTCAGTCTTTTTTAATAGCACAATATTGTTAGTACTGACTGCCTGACTCAACATCATTCTGCCGGAGTAAAATCTTAGTGAAAGTTTTTCTCACCCAAATAATCACAGGCTTAGCTAAAGAGCTACATGTTAATATTCTGCCCATCTCTGAAACATCTGAGGCTGTTTCTTTCAATGCAATTGTTCCTTATGCTAAGACAACTTCTAATCAGTTAACTTTCTCTTTATAACTTTTACTGAACTTAACTATATCTCAGGCACAGATAAATTTATAAGGAGTCTTAATATTATGATTACTTCCCAAACAAACATTTGGTATGTTTCTCTCCTTCTACTCTTTTTTGGGGGGAGGGGGAGGAAGGAGGGCATGAAGGGATCTTCATTGACATCATTGCATTGTGTACAACTCCACATTCTGCTTTTTTTACACAAATGTGCTTCATTAAAAACTAGTTATTACACTCCAACTGAACCGCAGTTTTATTGGCCATTCCCTATTGCTGGACATTTAAGATTTTTCTCTTTATTTTACTATTATAAATACTATTATCATGAACATCTTGGGGCACATACCTGACCATGTGTTTGACATTCTTTAGGGCAAAAGTCTTCAAAATTACTGACAGAAAACTAAGATTAGCAAAATTAAGAAACTAAGATTAACTAAAATTATTTTGAATAAAGCCTCCATATGCACTTGACTCTGGCTACTAGATCTTTTCACTCAAATCTCTTACAAGTAAGTAATTCATATAGCCTGATCACATGCTGCTTGTGCATTTCACTATGAGAACATCTGGAGTCTCCTGTAATAATAAGAAGTGAGCACTAACCAGAATTTTTGGTATCTGATCACACTGGGAAAAAAGAGAAAACTTAGGATTCTCCCCTTCCAGACCCAAAAGGCCATAATAATTAAAACAGCCTGGCACTGGTGCAGCAACAGGAAAATATTCAAAGATGGGGAAACAATGTATGAGATTTATACAAAAGATTGCAAGATCAAAGTCAAGTTGAGTCAAGTTAAGTAAAGATGAGACCTAGAAAGCCCTAATAATTAACATAGTGTGGTACTGGTGCAGAGACAAAGTGACTAAGAGAACAAAACTGAGCGCTAAGGAACTGCCTACACAGACTGGAATATGACAAAGAGGGCATGGCAGATTACTTGAGGAAAAAGGTGGAGCTAGAAAAACTGGGTATGCAATGGGGAAAAAAATGAACCCTTACCACACACCATACCCAATTACCTCTCATTGAACGAAGAATTTCAATGTAAAAAGCAAAGCTCTGTGACTTCCCAGTGAAAACACAGGTGAATGACTTTCTCATCTTAGATAAAGGAAACATTTCTGTTTAAAGCCACAAACACTACTAGCTACAAAAAGAAAGATGAACAATTTCTGTACGTCAAAAGGGATCTTTAAAAAGGCAAAAGCACAAGATACAAACTGGGAGATGTAGCAAGCTATCTGACATAAATAGAGCAACAAGGACATATAAAACCTCAAATCAGTAAGCACATGACAACAGAACAAACAGGTATAAGACACAGAGAAGCTTCACAGAGGGCATAGAGGGTCAATCTATATAGGAAGAGCTGTTCAACCTTTCCAAAATTGAGGAAAAGCAAGTCAGGACCGTTTTATATCATTCAAATAGCAAAAATCTCCAACTGTGAAAATAGCCAAGGGAGGAAATATGATGAGGATGATCTCATCTACATTGCTAATGGGAGTACACACCGGTACAACCACTCTGGAAAACCATCAGCCTTTATCCAGTCTGTGTGAACTCAGAGTCTATCCTAAGGTAGATCCAAGGGAAACTCTTGGGCCCCGAAAGATTGGCCTAAAAACAGTCACTGCAGCAGTATTTATGATGACAAGAATCAGCCCTATGATAGATGAATAAACACACTGCTATACTTACAAACTGGTATTTTGACAAACTGGAAATATTACACAGTAATTAAAAGCTGCTTGTCAGATACAAGCAGCTTTACAGATAAATCTTGATAAAAAAAAAAAAAAGTCCTAGAAAAAAACATACTGTTTATCTATTTTTATAAAGTTCAAAACATTAAATTAAGCAATATATTACTTAGCCGTATATATGTAGGAAGAACTATTTAAAAAGAAGAAATGATAAAACACATTTTAGGATGATGATTACCTTCGAGGGGAGTAGAGGATGGCATGGGGAGGAACACAAAGGTACATGCAAATCACTGCAAATATTTTATCTTGGGTTGGAGGTGGTTCCTAGGTATCCTATTTCATGAAAAAATAAAAATAAAAATATATCCCTCACTGTGAAGTGATTTTTGGAGACCTGTGGGATTATGAGTGATCTATTTACTTCTTTATTCCACTTTACAGCAACTCAAAAACTTACAAAGTTTTACTTTGATGGACTCTATGTTGACCACCACTGACCAACAGATAAGATATAACCACAGACTCCTTACTCTTAGTTTTTGAAAAAGACTGCCTTTTGGGCAGTCATGATAACACAACTAGTATTATCTCAAGCTTCACGATATGGTCCCTTTGGGCCCTGCTCCCAGGTCTCGACGCAGAACAATGGGTACTAATGGCATCTTTTTCACGCGCTGTGAGACAAGTTCAATATTAGCCTCTCTTAAAGAGAAATAAAATGTTATTACTAACCTTTAACTCCATCCAACTGACTGGTGTGCAGAAGCTTATTGGCTTCACTATAATGGTAAACAACCGCCCAAACACGGACTCCTCTTTAGAGCACAGGTCAGCCACAATGCTTTTCAGCCCTTTCAAGTGTACCAGTGCTGACAGGATACAGTCTAACCAACACAGCGCATGCGCGTTTTTCCACTGGACACATGAAGTCTGGCAAAATGAGGTATGTTTGCTCTCCAGTGGCTTTTCCAGTTCAGATGTGCATCTTTCACTTTGAGGGTGAGTTCCTTCAGTTCCAGAAACATCAACCATGGTAGCATCTTCCTCAGGAGCCATGTCAACAGTATCAGCTTCCAAAGCCTCATTCTGCTCCCGGGAATCAGCTGTCTTAACTGGATTCTGCTGTCCACTGTACAGTGAACCAGGTAAGCCTGGTGAGGTTCCATCATATTCTCCTCCATTATGGTTACTGTTCAAAACTTGTTCACTGTCAATGCCTCGATGATTTTTAGTCTTTTTGGAATCTGCTAAAAGAGGTAAATCTTCATAGTTGGTTTCCAAGATCTTTCTCTTTTGAGGCTTATTTGGAGTGTGACAATCTTCCAAACCCGGAGAAATTAAGTTATTAAGTGATTTAGAGCCTAAAGGATAGATGCACTAGAAAGAAAAAATAAAAATTCAAATAAGCTCAAGCTTTACTTTACCATTTCTATATCATGAAAAATATGTATAAAATGTTAGCATTAATTTGTTATGAGAAAATATATAGTATTATCAATCTAAATTAGAAGGAACAAGGATAAACAGTTAATCAAAACTTTAGTCCTCAAAAGATTAATTTCTTCCTAGTTAATTTGAATAGTCAAGAGTTTAACCTAAGCTACACCAGGGTAAGCTAGCAAGGAAAACATACATATTTTTGCTTTAACAAAGAATCCAATGTTGAATGAATTAAAAATTCTAAAATTTTATGATGAGGGTACTATTCTTTTGGGGATAGGTATACTGTGCGGCATTGAAAACTAGAAAAGTAGTTCCAACGTAAAAAGTTCCAAAGAGTAATGTCTATATTACACGGTTTTGAAACCAGTATTAACCCAAGAGCAAATCAGTGGACCAATTTTACAATCACACTGGGTCTCAGAATCAAACTGGCTGAATTTTAATGACTTCACCATACATGAACACAATTTCAGCCAAACAACAAAAGTATAAACGAGTCACTAAAATAACCAACAAATTTTCCCTAAGCTTGAACACCAGCAAAACATTTTATAGGACAGATACAAGAAATCTACATCCTGTGCGCCTTTATGTAAGCATGCCTTCTTCTATACAGGTATGGTAGACAGCCACCTCAGTGGCCTCTAGTGAATAAGCTCCAGGTAGTCAGACCCTAGAGTCAGCCCCCTGCCACAGCCTTGGGCTTGGCCATGTGACTAGCTGTGATGGGACATGAACAACCAGGATGCACACGGAGGCCTGAAGCACGGGCTGACTGGACTTGCCCTCTCGCAGCCCTCTTTCTGGAAGACAGTTTCTTAGTTCCAGCTATTGCACTATAAGGATCCTAATTAGCCTTATGGAGAGACCCTTGTGGAGAAGAAGTGAGATTCTTGCTGACTACCTGAGTTGAGTTCCCAGCTGGGAGCTGGCATCCACAGCCTGCCACACAGACTAAATTTAGCTGTACCAGTCAACAAAATGGGAAGTGGAAGAAGGGTCTTGACAACCCACAGAATCACGAGTGAAGCCATTAAGTCACTTTGTCACTAGGTTTTGAGATGGTTCATTTTACAGCAACAACTAACTGAAATGCACTAAGAAAGAAAAGAAAGAAACAAAGATGTCTGACTCTTATGATCCCATGAACTGTAGCCTGCCAGGTTCCTCCATTCATGGGATTCTCCAGGCAAGAATACTGGAGTAGACTGCCATTTCCTTCTCCAGGGGAACTTCCTGACCCAAGAATTGAACCCAGGTCTCCTGCACTACAGGCAGATGCTTTACCGACTGAGATACGAGGGAAACCTGAAATGCACTAAATCCTCCATTTTAAAATATAGCATTTTCTATACAAGTGAACACTATATTCCTAATATTGCACTTTTTAGAAATTCTTTAGATTAAAAGGACAAGTTCTTCATTTTTCCATTACTAACTAGTTATGCAGTCACCATTAACAACTTGATCCTCGACTTTTATACCCTGAGATTACTTAACTACCACATGTCAGATGATATAGAACACATTAAAATCAATAGTGGTAATTTTGTATTCAAAAATTTTTCCAAAGAAATTGAAAGCAAGACCTAAGACCTTGAAGAGACATTTGCACACCCATACTCACTACAACATTATTCACAATAGCCAAGAAGTAGAAGCAAACCAAATGTCCATGTACAAACAAGTGGATAAAGAAAATATGGTATATACATATTAACACAATAGAATGTTATGCAGCCTTAAAAAAGGGAACTCCTGTCATATGGTACAATATGGATAAACTTTGAGGTCAGTACACTAAGCAAAATCACAAAAAGACAAATACTGTATGATTCCACTTATATGAGGTACCTAGAGATTAGTCACATCCATAGGCAAATTGGAATGGTAGTTGCCAGGGCTACAGGGAGAAGTTGTTATTCAACGGGTACAGAATTTCAGTTTTGTAAGATGAAGAAGTTCTAGAGTTCTTAAGTACATAATATTTAGAGGTTAATAACTTTCTCAGTGAGTCCCAAAGTTAATAAAGCAACAGATAAGAGTGACTACATCTAAAGGACCCCTATAAGGTTTTAAAAAAAAAATCTTGAAATATATTCCCTCCTCTAACAAGTCTTAACATCTTCATGTAATAATTCAGGAAACTGAGTGGAAAAATAACAGAGAATATTTAAAATTGCATACCAGACAGATCTAGAGACTTTGATTATCTACATATTAAAAAACATACAGTCTAAAAACTACAAAATGAGCGCAAATTTAAACAGTGAAGAAAAAAGCAAAAGGCTAAAACTTTGATACCATCTAAGATTAATACTTTACCTGCAGATCCTCACACAAAAAGACAGATTCTTGAAAACTAATTCGGTAAGTCTTTAAGGCTTTTAACTTTCCCTTTGCCCTACGGCAGGGCAATACCCATCTGACAAAACTTTAGCTGAATCATAATTCTAAAAGAGAAAAAAAGTAAATTAAAATGGAGACACTCACAGATTTTATCAAATTACAAAAAGTTAAATGTAAAAGTAACCAGAAAATTTTTTTATAATTTTCACCTAGAAGCATCCTGGCAAGATATCTTAAAAGACAGCAAATAAGAGAAATGCATACAGGCTTTAATACAGCTATTATTCCAAAAAGAATATATTCTAGTTTTAAATATTAAAGCAGGTGTTAAGAATAGCATTAGTTTTATTTGCAAGAAAAAAAGTAACATCAGTTACCACTGAAAATATGTTCGATATTTTCAAACAGTAAACCATAAGGTCTGTGTTTTCTTTCTACTTTCACATATCAGTGAAACAGAGAGGTAAACAGAAACAGTCTTTCGCCATTACTGTAAGATTTCCGTGGAAGATACAATTTTTTAGAAATTAATTGGTAAAATTAATACCAAATTTAAGTCTCAAAAACAGGAGGGAAAAAAACCAACTTTGCACTGAGGCAAAAAATAAGTGCACTAACTTTTCCCAAGTACCCCACCATGTGGAGTGAAGATTTCCCTATATCAGCCCCTGGTCCAACCACTGGCAAACCATTTCCACTCTTCGGGGAATCCGTCATTCCGAGTCA
>SJYC01079467.1:0-49571 GCA_006408675.1 Madoqua kirkii | reverse complement strand
TTATGGTTATTACTTTTGCAGGAGAAAGGCCTTTTGTAAGGAGGTGTGTCTGAAGGATATTTAGAGGTGAAGTTATCTTCAATATTCTGACATGTATTTGTGTGTGTGTGTGTGTGTGTGTGTGTGTGTGTATGTATATAGGAAAAACTAATGTGAAAGTGTTAAAATTTGAATCTCTGTGGTACATATAAGGGAATTATCACACTATAAACTTTTCTATGCATGTGTGTATATAAAATAAGTTGGTAGAAAAGAAAATACCCTCCAGATATTATTGTTTCTTGACTCAGCTTTACAAAGGCTTCAAAAGAGCGGATCATTATTTATAGCTAATATCGAGTCCAGGCCACTCAGATTTTCATTCCTACAGCCCCACCAATATATTCATTTCCACACCAGTGTTGGCTTCCTTGTGACTGGATTTGATCGTTTCTTAGCCCTCATTTTCCTTTTGACTTCTGAGCGGCATTTGACACTGTTGATCATTCTTTTCTCTCCTCCTCCTACCTCAAGTTGTCTTCTTTATCTCAATAGTATCTTTTACTGGTTCCTCTTCTTGACATTGGAATGCCTCAGAGCTCAGATCTTGTCCCAGTTTACATGTGCTCTCTAAATAATATAAGCCTGTTCCATAGTTGTGAATACTGTACAGATACTGAGAGTTCCAGGTTTATTTCTCCAACCCTACCTTGCCCCTGAACTTCAGACTCATATCCATTTGCCTGCTTGATAAATTTATTCACTTGGTGCCAAGTGGATACATGTTTCAATTTAGTATGTCCAAAACTTGATGCTTGAATTTCCATGTGTTACTTCTCCCAAATGAAAACAAAACTCTTGTTCCCCTACTTACTGCTCCCACCACCCTCCACATCTTAGTACAAGCCACTTCATCCTCCTAATAGCTCAGATGAGAAACTTTGGTGTCATCATTGATGCCTCTTTTTCCTTCATATTGTCCGTTTAATCCCTCAGCAAATATGGTCAGCTCTACTTTAAAAATATTTTAAGATACATCCAGAATCTCAGCACTTGTCCACCTCTCCTTGCTACCATCTTAATCTAAGGCACCATTCCATTACAGGTAACTTGAGTTTCTCAGCCTCAGTGCTATTGACATTTGGGACTTGAATTCTTTGGGGGAGGAGTGGGCCTTCCTGTGCATGGTAGGATGCTTAAGTGTCTATAGCCTCTGCTGTACTCTATGGATTTCCAGAATGCTTTATCGTTGGTGCTGATTCTGTAGGTGACTGAAGTTCTCTTGGGTCCACTGGAAGTTCAAATTTCACCTGGGTCCACTTGTGCAGGTGCTGTGAGTTGGCAGCTGGCCTGAGGTGAAGGATCTAAGGCCACGGTGCTCTGTGTCCGCTGGGCCTTTGTCTCTGTCTCCAGGCTGTCTCTCCTCATTCGTAGTCTCCCTTGGGCTTTTTAACAAGTGGAAGTGTTCCAGGGGGATGGAGCAAAAGGCAACAAGGTCTAGTCTCAGAAGCTGCACATCAGTTCCACTGCCTTCCACCACACTGTTTTACGTGCACATCAACTCACATAAACCTCGCAACAGTGCTATGAAAAGGAGGGTTGTCTACTGGTATCACCTTTATTTTTAAAAGGAGGAAACTAGAGCTCAGCACTAGTAGTTTGACCATGTGGACCCACCAAACAAGCCACAGAACCAGACGTGGGTTTTAATCTCTCCTTAACCTATCCGCAACTCTGATGTTACTTTATCTGAGCTCATTTCCTCATCTGTAAATGCGGTTGATACTACTGTATAGAATTATTTTTAATAGTGAATAATTTGCTTTCTAAAATATATAACAGTGCATGATACAGAGCAGGTACTCAATTTCATCACCTTCCTCTTACCCTTCTCAGGTTTCTTTATTAGGTGAGGGGATGTTTTTATACATATTTGTCTCACAGTCTTTTTTTTTTTTTTAAAGCATGAATGGCCTAGACTAGAATTACTATTAAAGAAGACTGTGTTAACATTCCAGTAGCAGAGCAGTAATAAAATTCCATTTGATGGAATTCATAATATTTTAAGACTGCAATCTTAGTTGTTCTACCCTAAGATGTTAGTGGTAAAAGATCAGTTAATGTATTACTCTTCCAGAGATTATTTACATTTTCTGAGGAAACAAAATGCCAGTGAAGGAATAGAAGGATTTTAGGATTTGTGGCAAGCCAGTGAGGAAGCTTTGATTAGGAAAGAGATCTTTGGTGCTCTTGTGGTCCACCCACCACCTTGGGCTGGCCAGCCCTGGCAAGTTATCAAGTAAATCACCACGCTTTGTGTGCAGTTTATAGATTTGTTTTTCTGCAGAAAAGAGATGCTTTTTAATAAATTCAGATCATCATGCTGTATTACTTCATTTGCATATGTGACATGTAAATAAATAGAGATGCGGTTATTGCACTATAAATGCAAACAAGAGTGCTGACAGTGTATGGGCCTGTTACGAGCTGAATTGGGCTCCCCACCTCTGCCAAAATTCATATGTTGACACTTTTCACCCCCAGTACTCCAGAATCTGCCTGTATGTGAAGATAACTTCTTTAAAGGCATGATTAAGTTAAAATGAAATCTTTAGGGTGGATCCTAATCCATTATGACTGGTGTTCTTATAAGAGGAGGAGATAAGGACACAGATGTGCAGTGTACAGAAGGGAGGCCATGTGAGGAGCCAGTGAGAAAGCAACTCTGTAAACCAAGGAGAAAGGCCTCAGAGAAACCAGCCTGCTGATACCTTCGTTTTGGACTTATAGCTGTGAAGAAATAAATCACTGATGAGGTATTTTGTTACTGCAGCCCACTAAACTGATACAGGGCCCTTTCCCCACCTTTATAGATGCTGTTTTTATCATTTCAAAATCAAAAATTTTTGTTAAGGGAGAAGTCAGGAATGGGTTATAGGAATCGTTCCTTAATAAGATTTTCCTTCCACTTCTCAATCCTTTTCACCCAAACCTACATTACTCTGTGCCATTCCAGCATTCACGCATACCAGATAACTGGCTTCTTTCATGTTGTATTTGTAGGTATATTCTCTAAACAAGCTTTAGTTGTTTTTCCTAAGCAACAGGAAAATTTTCCATCTTGTTTTTCTGTCTTCGCAAAACACAGGAGAAGTCCAGTTGAAAAAGAAGAGAGGGCCTTAGCATTTATGGAGCACCTGTTTTATGGTAGGTACTACTGTGTTGTTCACTTTGCAGAAGCCAGCTCCTTTAGTAAGGAAACAGCAGTGGCCCAGTTTAGAAAAAGAGAAGGAAACGCAATAGCCCGTGACATCATTTTGGAACTTTGCATCTCTTGCTTTTGCCCTGCTTTGTATCGACTTAGCCCTACTATCAGATCCACAATGCCTGTGATGCCTGGTGATTATGAAAAGTACCTTAACTATTTAACACTGGGTGTTAATCATTTTGTGAAAATCAGCATATCCTTGGGGGTATTCATAGGGAATACCAGGAAATAACATAGGAGGCACTAGTGCTTCTGAGAGTGCTTAATTGCCAGTCATAGATAATTTGCATGTGCATGTCTCTTCCTAGAAAATAAAGTCACTCAGTTGTGTCTGACTTTTTGTGACCCCCTGGGCTATACAATCCATGGAATTCTCCAGGCCAGAATACTGGAGTGGGTAGCCATTCCCTCTCCAGGAGATCTTCTCAACCTAGGAATTGAATCCATGTCTGCTACATTGCAGGCAGATTCTTTACCATCTGAGCCACCAAGGAAGCCCCCTCCTCTTAATGGAGAGTAACTGAAGGAAAAATGGGGAAAGGTGGCTTTAACCCAAGTGCTAGAGATGAACCTCATTACTCTATAATCAGTTGTGTATTACGATGTAATGAGGTTCATATCAAGTATAGTACTTGTTTATGCTAGCTGTGTTATTCCAGTCATCTTTTATGTGCCTTCTACTGATCACAGAACAATAAATTATAGGTGGGTCAGACTTAATCCAACCTTTCCATTAGAAAAACAAGCACATGATGCATTATTTTGGGTTGAAGCCTTTGTACGTTTGGTGGAGAAAGAGTTTGCTAAAGGTCAGTGTTTACTAGAGAGAATGGAAGCGAATGTGTTCAGTATACCCTCGTGTGGTTGGAACCTCATGGGGACGTGCCTTGGCCTGGATCTCTGCTGCCTATTTCAGTGGCATTTATGGGCAGGTGATGCACCCTGCGGTTCTCATTACAACTCTTCTGCAAGTCTCACTCCCCCTTTACCACTGACAATCCACTTTTTAAGGTTTTCGTCTCCATTTCTTTAAAAGAAGAGATGAAATTTTCTAAAATCCATTGTGGAACTCCCCCCAGTGATCCAGTAGTCCAAGACTCCATGCTCCAAATGCAGGAGACCCAGGTTTGATCCCTGGTCAGGGAACTAGATCCCACCCATGCTGCAACTAAGAGTTCATATGCTGCAACTAATGATTCCACACAAAGTGCTGTAACATAGATCAGAGACCCTATGTGCTGCACCTAAGACCTGCTGCTGGTGAATGAATAAATACACGACTTTTAAACAGTAAAATCTGTAATTCAAGGATTCTGAGCCTCTGATTCTTTGAATGGGAAAAGACTGTTGCATTTGAGGTATCCATTGATTGGGGGCAGTGCTGAATTTAACTTCATACTAAGGATTATGTAGCAAACAATTATACAGGCTGAGATCAAGTTGTGCCGGTCTGGAGTGGAATCAGTGTGAGTGGTGGGTTCCCAGTATCTGAGTATAACAACCGTGAAACTTTCTTTGGATACATTCTACGATGTGCTCAGTTGAAAGAGGGAGGAATATTGCCAGACTGTCACATTCTCTGTCACAGTTACAGCATAGTCTGAGTGAAGAACTAAACTTAAAAGACTGTACCCCAGAGATAATCACCTAATAGTTTTTTGTTATTGGCAGCCAAGGGAATGGAGTTATTTGTACCTTCTCTGTCCTCCCTTTTGTGGCAGTTAGCTTTCAAGACAGTGCTCAGTGATCCCTGCCCCTTGTTGTTCATGCCTTGGTGAAGTCCCCTCCTGTACTAAATAGGGTTGACCTGTGTAACCAGTAGGACAGTGTGGAAATGTCAGTGTGTGACTTCTGAGGCTAGGTCGTAAGAGACATTGCGGCTCCTATTGTGCGCTCTTGAACTGCTCACTCCCAGGGAGGCCAGCTGCCATGTTCTGCATGCACTGGAGCAGCGCTGTGAAGTCCACGAGATGCGGAACTCAGGCCTCCTCCCCACGAACTGGTCTCTGTGTGTGTGAGCCACCCAGGTAGTGGGCCTTGCAGCCCTAGTCGGGCCCTGGGAGGACTGGAGGCCCCGTCTACATCTTGTCTGCCACTGAGTCCTCTTGGGTTCTTGGCCACAGCAGCTCTATGAAACAATAAATGTTTATTGTTTTAGGCTACCAAGTTTGGGGGAATATGTTATGCAACGGTAGAAATACCATTTTTGTTGTTTCTCACTCTCTTTTCGATCATAGTTTATATCTTTATCTTCCATTAGACTTTACTAAATGACAGAGTTCAGGTCTTAATCTACTTTTGTAGGCCTTACAGAGGTGATTATGGTTTTCTGAAAATATTTTAAATTATATATGATGAATTTAAAACCTAAAACACCTGGGTTGTACCTGTTGTTTCTGTTCAGAAAGGTAAATTATCTCTGCCATTTTATTTTGGAGTAAATGCAGTATTTTCAGTAGGTTTCCCTAAAAAGGAAGTTAGATTGTTTAAATAATGACAATAAACAAAAACACAATTATAAGCGAATTGACATCTTAACAAGTGTCTAAACAGAGAAGAGACTCACGGCAGAACCAGGAAGGACCGTTGGAGTTGGCTACCTTGAAAGAATATACTGAGAAAAAGAGAATGCCCTTTTCTAATTACCTGTTCTTACTCATTTGAAAGTAATTTCAAACTTATAAGTTGATACGTTGAAAAAATATAACACCTGTATACTTTTTAACTTCAACTTGGCTATTAAGATTTTTGTTTCATTAGGTTTATCTTTGATGCTCCCTTGTGTTCACTCTCAGTGTACGTGTATGGGTCTTTACGCACAGTGTTGTCTCTAAATTATTCAAGGGTAGTTCGTACATCATAGCCCTCTACCTCTAAATTCTTGTGTAATTCCTGAGAATTACAGTTAACTTGAGTCAATTTAACCTTGATATTTCACTGTTTTTATTCCAGTTTTATCAGTTGATCCAGTAACATCTTTTATGCCATTTTGCCCCTCCCAGTATGGGATTGAGTATAGGCTTATACAGTTAGTTGTATACCTTTAGTCTCTTTTGTAACATTTCATTAGACTTTGTCTTTTATGACATTGAAATTTTGGAAGAACACAGGCCTTCCCTTTTTTAGAAAAATGATCCTTGTTTGGGATTTGTCTGGTGTTTCCTTGTGATTAGATTCAGTATCCTTTTACGTTTTCTAAAGTGAGAAAACAGTATTCCATTCAAGGGATCGGCTCAAAGCAAAATTTAGGTTAAACTTAGTTCAAAGGAATTATTAGAAGCCAGAATGGGAAACCAAAACATGTTGTAGGATCTTAGAAAATGTTTACAATAAGAGAGTTTTCTATCTTTCATGTTACTGTAAGTATTGATTGACTCAACAACTGGATTTTAAAAGTAAAGAAATGTGTTGGTCTTGGGATGACCTTAGGTGGTTTTATTTAGCTTCATCATAAACTTGTCTCCTTCATCAAAAACTTGTATCTTTCCCTAGAAACAAAGGATTTTCTTCCACCTATTGCTAAATTTATTTAACAAACACTATTAAATTCTTATTATCTGCCAGACACTGGAGTGAGTCCTGGGAATACAAAGGAGAATATAACAGATTTTTTATGCCCTGTTGTATATTAAAAGACAGTCACAGAGGCTGGCATGCCATAGAGGTTAGGAGGAGCCTCTGCCTGGGGACAGTTGTAACCACACCAGAGTGGGAAGGCCTAAATGTCCTTTTCAGATCAAAAGGAAATTGCTGTTGCTCCTGTAAGAGTCACATCCACCTTCTAGAAAAACTTATCTTGCTGTTGTGTGACATTTTTACCTATTCTGGTGTATTAAAAATGACTAGATCATGTTGAATAATTTAGTGCAAGTAATCCCTTTAAGAGACTGGAGGATAACCTAGATTATTTCTTCTAATGCTTAAAATATTGAATTGTTGCACTTCGTTTTGTACTATATAAAATGCCTGGGAATTTACTTTTTTAAAAAAATAGTAGCACTAAATTTTTTATTGTATATCTATTTTTGCATGTGTTATTCCCAATAGTATCACAAGTGTAAAGGCTTAAAACATTACTCTGAGATGATAAATGTTTTTAAAATCTGAAGATAAAACAACGTTTAACCTTCTGATGCTGTGATCATAGTTATGGTTTTGTTCCTGACTCTTCCCACATGACAGTATCCTAGGCAGTTCATTTCATCTG
Organism: Madoqua kirkii; assembly: GCA_006408675.1. Taxonomy (NCBI): domain Eukaryota; kingdom Metazoa; phylum Chordata; class Mammalia; order Artiodactyla; family Bovidae; genus Madoqua; species Madoqua kirkii. Next base: position 42,117 of record SJYC01079467.1, on the reverse strand, counting down.
AAGACTAACGCATTCTCAGCCACTCAACTTTGTGATTCTGGTGTAGGGAAATGTCATTATACATGGCTGCCTAAAATACTGTCATTTAAACTTGGAAATAAAGTGCTAATATGCTGAAACTGTAATAACTTCTAATAAGAGTACTACTAAAGATAATTCCTACCTCAAATATAATATAGGATAATGGATATGGCTGTACTATTGTATAAGAAGTTCTTTATCTTTATATTACCTGAAAGATGGATATTTTCATGTAATTCTTTAATATAAAAATAAAAATATTCTAAATTTTATATTATATTTTGCTAGGACGGTAACTAAATAACAGGCTAAAACAAAGGAGCTATGGTTTTATTTTGTCAGAAATGAGGTTTTTAAAAGGCACCTATCGATCTGAAAGGAATTCACAAAGATCAGAAAATCTAATAAAAGATGGAGAAAGATTTTTTTTTTAAGTCATTGTATATATGTCCTGGCATCTGTATGGGTGAATATTAACCAAAGAGAAATATTTTATTGATAAATATGTATTTTAATCAGAATAATTCTCTGATATGACATTCAAATAAGCTAACCAATTTTGACAATTTTTCTTCTCTTAAAATTGAGAGGAGGGAATTTTCTGGCCATCCAGTGGTAAGGACTCTGTACCTTCACTGCCAAGGGTCCAGGTTCAATCCCTGGTCAGGGAACTAAGAGCTCACAAGCTGTGAGCAGAAATAATAAAGAGCTCACAGGTGTGGCAAATAATAAAATTTTTAAAATGGAGAGGGAAAGAACACAGATACTTTTCACCAATGCAATTTAAATACAGTTAACATTCAGTTCAGTTCAGTCGCTCAGTTGTGTCCGACTCTTTGCGACCCCATGAATCACAGCATGTCAGGTCTCCTGTCTATCACCAACTCCCGGAGTTCACTCAAACTCATGTCCATCGAGTCAGTGATGCCATCCAGCCATCTCATCCTCTGTCATCCCCTTCTCCTGCCCCCAATGCCTCCCAGCATCAGAGTCTTTTCCAATGAGTCAACTCTTCGCATGAAGAGACCAAAGTATTGGAGTTTCAGCTTTAGCATCAGTCCTTCCAATGAACACCCAGGGCTGATCTCCTTTAGGATGGACTGGTTGGATCTCCTTGCAGTCCAAGGGACTCTTAAGAGTCTTCTCCAACACTACAGTTTAAAAGCATCAATTCTTCGGCACTTAGCTTTCTTCACAGTCCAACTCTCACATCCATACATGACCACTGGAGAAACCATAGCCTTGACTAGACGGACCTTTGTTGGCAAAGTAACATCTCTGCTTTTTAATACGCTGTCTAGGTTTGTCATAACTTTTCTTCCAAGGAGTAAGCATCATTTAATTTCTTGGCTGCAATCACCATCTGCAGTGATTTTGGAGCCCCCCCAAATAAAGTCTGACACTGTTTCCACTGTTTCCCCATCTATTTGCCATGAAGGGATGGGACCAGGTGCCATGATCTTCGTTTTCTGAGTGTTGAGCTTTAAGCCAACTGTTTCACTCCTCTTTCACTTTCATCAAGAGGCTTTTTAGTTCCTCTTCACTTTCTGCCATAAGGGTGGTGTCATCTGCATATCTGAGGTTATTGATATTTCTCCGGGCAGTCTTGATTCCAGCTTGTGCTTCTTCCAGCCCAGCGACCAACTGTTTCACTCCTCTTTCACTTTCATCAAGAGGCTTTTTAGTTCCTCTTCACTTTCTGCCATAAGGGTGGTGTCATCTGCATATCTGTTAACATTAACATATAAATATAATTGATCTTTCAAACTACATTAGTTATTAGGCTGCCCACAGTAGAACCATATTGTGAAGCATAAGGTAAGCTCTGAATCTGATTATAAATGGAATGTAGATTACCTCAAGGTTACTTCTTTATATTTTTAGTATCAATTAGGAATTGACTAGGTTGTCTTAAATTTGAAAATCCCTGTTGCTTTTTACAGAGTTTAGAAAGCATTTTAGATTCTGTAACACTGTATAGTATATAAAATTGAAAATCAAAACTGGCCAAATATTGGAAATTTTATATGATTCTGCTTTAAAATGGATTTCTTTGTTAATACGGCTTCTGCCTCCCTCTCTAACCTCCTGTTCTGCCTCAGTTCACCTTGAACTTCATCTTTCTACAGCTTTTAGCAGTCTTGTCATTTGCTTGCTCACATCTAACTTGCACTGTCCTGCCTGATAGCCAGTACTTGCATGTAGCCATTTAAATTAACTTCAAATTCAATGAAATGAAATTAAAAATCCAGCTCTTGCTTCACTGGTCACATGTCGAGTCCTCAGTAATCTACCTAACTGGACACTTGCATGTATCTGGTGTTCCCATCGTTGCAAACTGTGTGTTAATGTGTTTTTACATGCTATCTAGTTGCTAAAAATAAAACACTTTCTAATGCAATGCCTCTGATTGACCAAAATACTAACTATTTTATTTGAATAATTGGAAAATACTTAACCAAATAGTGTTTGATTAATTACATTTCAAAGCATGTGTGCTTTGCTGAGAAAGTGAAATGATCTGTCAAATGTTTTGTAGCTAGTCAATAAAATTGCATTAAGCAGTTGTATGTTCCAGACACTGTTCCCTGTACTTATGCAGAATTGAAATGATGTCTGCCTTCAAGAAATGCTTACATTTTAGAAGGTGAGGGGAAGACAGCAAGTACATAGTACTTATTAGAGTAGTGTGCACTGATACAGTACTACTTAGTACTTCCCATGGTATGAGCAAGTACTGTGAGGAAAATATAGCAGAGGGTGACTGAGATAACTGCTTTTGCTGAGTAGTCAAGGAAGACCTCTTTGAGGTAACTGGAATTAAGACTGAATAAGAGGGAAGGAGATTAGAGTCAGAGAAAAGAGCAAGTTATAAATGTCTTGAGAGAAGATTCTGTTTGGCCGGCAACAGGAAGGTAAGGTTCCTATAACGAGAATGTGAACTCATTTCGGAATAGAATGATAGGAGACGTTCAGAGAGTTAGTAGTTGAAATTATTTAAGTCGTTAACTAGGTGGTCAGGAACTTGGATTTGGGGTTTTTCAATAATAGGAATCCATCGAGGGACTTCCCTGGTGGTCCAGTGGGCTAAGACTGCGCTCCCAGTGCAGGGGCCTGGGTTCTAGTTCTCTGGTCAGGGAACTAGATTAGATTCCCACATGCCACCCCAAGGAAAATTAAAGATGCCACATGCCACAACAAAGACTTGGTGCAGCCAAATAATTTTTTTTTTTTTTTGGTAAGGAACCCATTGAAAAGTTTTAACCACGGAAAGAACATGATCAGATTTGTGCTTAGGAAGGTCAGTCTGAATGCTGTGTGGAACAGAGGCAGGGATGCTCAGGTTGAAGCATCTGCCATCCAAGGGAGACATTGGTAGTTCAGACTCTTATTTCAGCCAGAGATGGTAGGAAATGGCTAGAGTCAGAGTGTACTGGTGGATTGGATATGGGGTGTAAGGGAAAGAGAATCAAAATATTCAGCAGTGCCATGTTAGACAATGAACAATGATTTAAGCAGTTACGTCACTTCTTGGGTAGATTTCTTCATTGCTTCTTCCCATTTTGGTTTATGTGTTGTGTTTTTTTTTTTTCACTAAATGATATAATAAAATTGATTTCCTTCCTACTTGAAAAATAGTGTATTTTTCAAACATTTTTCAAGAGTTTTGATTACAAAATGAAAGAAAGATAAGTTACATTAATTCCAACAGAGGCCATTGTGTTACTGACATTCATGTATGTCTTCTTACATGTCCAGCTCCTCATGTATTGAAACATACATCAAAGTTCCATTGTTCTAAATAAACACCTCACTTCTCTTGCTCATGTCTTGTTTTACTCTACCTTCTTGCTGTGTTGGTTCTAGCTGTGATGCCCATTTGTTCTGGCATGATATGGCGGTTCTGTTGCAAATCATAAAATGCTCCCTTCGGGAAGTCCTGAGACATTATTTCTCCCAGAAGATCTCGGGGCTTACTGAAAAAAGCAGTCTTTGCCAGAGAGAACCATCTGTAGAAGCGTGGTTAACAAATTAAATACATAACTGAGCACTTGTTCACATGTTGAACTCAAAACTTTTTCCTGCAGAAAATTCTGACTTTGCCTGCAGGTGTCTCCCTCCTCGTTGAGTTAAGATGGTCTTCTATCAAAGCAGGAGTCCTGATTAGGAACCTCAGTTCCCATTATAGTTTAGTAACTATATCACTTGCTTGTTCGCTTCTAATTCATGTAGCTATGCTCTTACAACATATAGTACTAGTACTCTCTACTAGTACTAGTATTCTCTACTAGAACTAGTACTTAGTCACGTCTGACTCTTTGTGACCCCATGGGCTGTAGCCTACCAGGCTCCTCTGTCCCTTGGATTTTCCGGGCAAGAGTACTGGAGTGGATTGCCATTTCCTTCTCCAAGAGATCTTCCTGACCCAGGGGTTGAACCCAGGTCTCCCGCACTGTAGGCAGATGCTTTACCATCTGAGCCACCAGGGAAGTCTAGTACTCTCTAAGGATCGGCAAAGTATCTGTAAAGGATCTATTGTGGACTGGATAGTTGTGTCCTCCAAACCCATATGTTGAAACTCCTACCCTGCACATGATGGAATTAGAAGGTAGGGCCTTTGGAAAGCAATTAGGATTAGTTGAGGTTATGAAAATCTAGCTCTTGTGAATGGGATTAGTGCCCTTGTAAGGGTCAAAGTAGCCTTCCTTGGTGGCTTAGTGGTAGAGAATCTGCCTGCCAATGCAGTAGACATGGGTTCAGTCCCTGGGTTGGGAAGATCACCTAGAGAATGACTTGGCAACCTCCAGTATTTGGAGAACCCCGGTGGACAGAGGAGCCTGGCAGGCTACAGTCCATGGAGTTGCAAAGACTGGGACATGACTGGGCAACTAAACAACAACAAAGGGTCAAAGAGCCTTCTCCCTCTCTCTGCTCTCTACCATGTGAGGTTACAGCCAGAAGTCAGCTGTCTGCCCCCGGAGCAAGGGCTCTCCCCAGAGCTGGCACCCGGAGCTCAGACATCCAGCCTCCAGAACCATGAAAAATAAGTTCCAGTTGTTTATAAGCCATCCAGTGTATGGTAGCATTTTGTTATAGTGGTATGAGCTGACTAATAACAGGACTAATTGATAAATATTTTAGTCTTTGTAGGCCATGCAGCTCTGCCATTAACTATCCAACTCTGCTGTTGTAGTGTCCAAGCAGACACTGACAATAGAAAAATGAGTGGGAATGGCTGTGTGCTAATAAAACTTTATGAGAACCAGCAGCAGGCAAGATTTCGCCCATGGGCCTTTGTTGAACCTTTCTCTAGGCCTTTGTAAGATCAACTTGTTACACTAGAGAGTTGGGCTATGCTATTTATGAAATATGATCAGAAGGAGCCACCGTATATCCACTCCTCTAAGTAAATTATAAGATTGATTTAATTCTCTTGTGTTTGTTTAAAGTTTTTTTTGTTGTTGTTGCTAGGCAGGTAGATAGACTGCTTTAAGTGCATCATCTGCCACAGAAAAGCTGAGGAGGAAGAGTGTCTTTAGGCAGTCTGTAGTTTGAGGGGAAAGGATGTCTCAATTATGATGACCAGTGTTGATTAGCCGCATGGAAAAAATGGCAAATAGATAAAAACCTATCATTGTCTCTCCAACTTAACCCTGTTTCTTGCCTCTGGGTGTCATCCTAGTCTCTAATGTTATTCAGCTAAGAGATGTTAAGTGGTCGTCGTTAGGTGCCAGGCGTAGTGCTAGGCAATGTCTTCTGGGAATGTCCTTCTAGGAAAGGATACCTAATATAAACCACTGGCATCCTGGCAACCATTTTCCTGCATATATACCTTGCTCCCTGTCATGAATGAGATACTTCATAAATCTTTATGGTGGAAGTAGTATCTCCTATAAATCAATAAATTGGTATTGTTTGTAAATTTACTCTTATGGATTCGATTCACTTGAATCAGTGGATAAATTGCTAAATAAAACAAGCCAAAGTTAATGTCCAAACATGAACCCACGGTGATTCTAAGTATCCTGTGATATCTAAAAAGATCAAACCAGTCAGTCCTATAGAAAATCAACCGTGAATGTACATTGAAAGGACTGATGCTGAAGCTCCAATACTTTGGCTACCTGATGGGAAGAGCCAGCTCATTGGAAAAGACCCTGATGCTGGGAAAGATTGAAGGCAAAAGGAGAAGGGAGCAGCAGAGGATGAGATGGCTAGATAGCATCACCAACTCAGTGGGTATGAATCTGAGCAAACTCCAGGAGATAGTGGAGGACAGGGGAGCCTGGCATGCTATAGTCCATAGAGCTGCAGAGTTGAACATGAGTTAGCAACTGAACAACAGTGGCAGTCTAAAGATTTTAACAAGGTTACTGAACTGTCTTTTCTTACACTGCCACATAAAACACTGAAATACGTAAAAGGAAGTAATTAAATACAGTATATATTTTTAGAAGTTTTATAAGGTATCACCATGAGCTGTGCTATGAACCCACTCTGCCTAACATTTTCATATCTTATTGAATGTTCCCCAAACTCCATCATGGGCATTATATTAGAGTTGCGGTCATCACAAAAAATAAATCATACTAAACTAAGGCATGGTCATATGCAGTTTTCCAAGCTGATTTTTAAAACCACACTCCACAGTGGCAAAAGCATTTTACGTTTCAACCCAGTATACATACACACATGTAACGAAAACAAAGTGTGAATGAGTAGCCAGCCCTGTTGCATGTAATGCCTTCTGTTTTCAGTTATTGAAGTCTTCTCATAATAGATCATGACCTACAGTTTGAAAAATAGTGAAATTAGTCAGTATGTATTCTTAGTGTGACAGTATGATACTCTATAAGCCATCTCATTTTTTCTAGCCGTTTTTTCATTTATGTTTAAATATTTGTACATACCGAACTCTTGAGTGAGTGAGTGAAAGTCATGTCTGACTCTTCGCAGCCCCATGGACTAAACAGCCTATGGAATTTTCCAGGCCAGGATACTGGAGTGGGTAGCTTTTGCCTTCACCAGGGGATCTTCCCAACCCAGGTCTCCCACATTGCAGGCGAATTCTTTACCAGCTGAGCTACAAGGGAAGCCCAAGAATATTGGAGTGGGTTGCCTATTGCTTCTACAGGGAATCTTCCCGACCCAGGAATCAAACTGGGGTCTCCTTCATTGCAGGCGGGTTCTTTACCAACTGAGCTATCAGGGAAGCCCATGGTGTTCTTACTGTAGGTCAGAGGCAATTCGAGGTCCTAGGATATTCAGACATGAGTATGACTCAGTCCTTGCCCTTGAGCTCAAAGGGTAAGACAAAGGTACAACTTTTAGTAAGCATTCTATCAGAAGAAAAATTACACCGCAGGAACAGAGAGAAGCAAGCAACTAATTCTCCCAGCAGAAATCTAAAACAGACTTGGTACAAGAGGTGACATAAGAAATTAGGTTATGTTAAATTAATTTGAGTTTTCCAGGTGTAAGAGAAGGTCACTCCTGGCAAGCAGACCTGTGTATGCACACGCAGGATGTTTGAAAAGGTGGAACTTCCAGCAACAGTAAGAAGTTCGGTGTAGCAAGAGTTCAGAAGGGTAAAGAGATGAGGCAGAGAATTATCAATAGATTGAAGGATCTGTGCGCCTTGTTAAGGAAAAGACTTTGTTCTTTTGTTATGAGAAGCCCAGAGGTTTTGAATCTAGAATCTAAAGGATAAGATACTTGTGTTTTGGTAAGTTCTGTGAGCTGCTTAAAGGATGGTAAAGAGAAAAGAGATTAAAGACAGGAAATCTTTGCATTGCTTCAAATGGGAAATAAAACTTGAACTAAATAGCAGTGGTAAGTATGAGAAAGATGGTCTAAATTCCAGAGTTCGGTTCCATTCATTAATTGAATGTTAACTGTGTGTCAGGTTGTTATTAATAAATACTTTGATACAAAAAATAAAAGCTATCTGATTTTGAGTTTTCTGTCTAGTGGAAAACAAAAACAAGTTGATCAGCTTGGTATTATAATGGTGAAGTGTTGTGACAAAGCCTTGTATAAAGTATGAAAAAAACAAAGAGAGGTTCAAAACTCAGACTGAGGAGCTTGTGAAGGTTTCCTGTGGTGGGGGGGAACATCCAGGTGGAATCCAGGAGAATGAGTAGGAGTTGCCCAGGTGAAGTGAAGGCCAAGGGGCATTATGTGCAGAGGAAATTAGTCCTGAGAATTAAGAAACTAAGGGAAACTGTGTGGAATTCAGTACTGCTGGAGCACGCGTGGGTGAGGAACGATATGAGTGAGCCCACAGTGGGAGTGGAAGGTTCACCCGGGTTGCTGTGGTGGAGCTTGCAAGTTTGTATGGAGCCCCTAAGTTGTGCTATAGTGTCTAGACTTCATCCTGTCACTGGTGGAGAGCCCGTGGACTGACATGGGCTGCTTGGTTGAGGTGGCTTATTCTGGTAATGTAGAGGATGCTGACAGCTGACTTTCACTGAGTGCATTTAATGTGCCAAGCACTGTTGTAAGCATTTTACATGTATCACAACATGTTGAAACAATCCTACTTTTAATAGTGTCATGTTAATGACACATTGATTAAGTAGCTTGCTCAGGTTTACACAGTCAAGTGGCAGAGCCAGGACTCAATCCCAGTAATCTGACTCTAACCCACAGTGAGATGCTGCTGAGTAGGTGAGAGCATGGCCCGACTGTAGGGAGGAGATGAGCTGCCCTGGGTACAGGTAGCCAGTGGAGGGAAGTGTGCTTGGGCTGCCATAACCCAGTACCACAGACTGAGTTGCCTCACAACAGAAATTGATCTTCTCACGCTCTGGAGACTGGAAGTAGAAGACCTTCATGCTGTCAGATTTGGGTTCTGGGTTCTTGCTTGTAATTGACAGAGGGCTGCCTTTTTGCTTTGCTTTCACTTAGCCTTTCCTCTGTGTGTTCGTGTGGAGAGAGCCAGCTCTTTGGGGTCTCTTAGGAGGACACTAACCCTATCAAACAGGGCCCCACCCTTGTGACATCATTTAACCTTAACTACTTCCCTAAAGGCACCCTGTCTTCAAAGATAGTCACCCTGAGAGTTAGGGCTTCACCATGGTGGGCTAGGGGGAGTGCCGGGGTTGGGGCACAAAACAGTCCAGCCTTAACAATTTCAGAAAATATTTAGGAGATAGTATCAGCACAAAGAGTTGGTGATGGAGTTGATGCGAAAGCAAAGGAGAAGGGGGGATTTAGAATGACTCAGGTTTCAAACAGAGGACACAGAAAAAGCACATTTGGGGGAATGGCGGTTCGGTTGGGATTCTAGTAAACTAGAAGCATCTAGGAAGCATCCAACAGGTGTCAGCAGTACTGATGTGAGGAGGGGCATCAGCATCTGAGGGGAGTTGAAGCCATGGTTTGGGTCAAACCACCTAGGAAATGTGGAGTGAAAAGAGGTAGTTAAAAAAAAAGGGGGGGGGGATACTTAAGAGGTAAGCAGACAAAGAGTGAAGGGAGAAGCAAAAAATAGATATCCAACCCTGAAGCCAAAGCACGAGAGAATTTCAAGCAACAAGGAATCCTTAACACTCAAATTCTTTAGCCTCCTGTGCATCAGATTTTATTCTTCGGTGAGAAAAGGAAATAATGGTAGAATCGTTGTGTTTTATTGCCTACTAGGGCCAGAGAGAATATTTTCCAATCGCCTCATTCTGAAACAAGGAAGCTGAAGCCTCACAAAGCCTAGAGTTTGTCTCTTTCATGGTGCAGGTGGAGCTATAATTTAGGTCTCCCAAGCCTCTTGTGCTGCTGCTGCTGCTAAGTCGCTTCAGTCGTGTCCGACTCTGTACGACCCCATAGACGGCAGCCCCCCAGGCTCCCCCATCCCTGGGATTCTCCAGGCAAGAACACTGGAGTGGGTTGCCATTTCCTTCTCCACCCAAGTCTCTTGACTTCAGTGCTTTTCACGATGTATCAAGTTGAATCAACTTGTGGAGTTTGAAAAGTGGCTTTAAGTTGTTTAAAAAAAAAATTACACTAAATGGAGAAGGAAGCATCAGGATTTTATTATTGTATGCATTTGGGCAAAGGAAGACATTTAAAATGGAAGAAAGGAAGACATTTAAAAATGTCTAAAACTTTATTTTTTTTGGCCATGCTGAGTGGCACATGGGAATCGTAGTTGACCAACCAGGGACTGAACCTGCACTCCCTGCATTGGATGCACAGAGTTTTGACCACTGGACCACCAAAGGAATGCCCCCAAATGCCAGCTTCTTTACCAACTGAGCCACAAGGGAAGCCCAGGAATACTAGAGTGGGTAGCCTATCCCTTCTCCAAGGGATCTTCCTGACCCAGGAATCAAACCAGGGTCTACCTGCATTGCAGGTGGAGTCTTTACCAACTGAGCTATCGAGGAAGCCCCTTAAAACTTGAAAAAGAGAGACCAATCGTGTTGGCCTAGAATCCTGATAAGGAAATTGACTGGGGCCTAGGGCCAGGGATTCTGTTTCTACTCTATTTAGAGTGGAAATGGCACATTACCAGGATTACGTGTTAGGCCCTGGGCACACATTTATGAATGTGACTCCTTTTTATGTTTTTCCTATCATTGACTAACCCCATATTAGGAATTTAGCAATATGGTGTTATTAGAAAATTAGTATTAAGTCAGTATCTTATTACAGGCTTCAAACTGTCAGACTTTATTACTTTTGGAGAGAAATAGCTCACTCTTTTACAGTATTTCAAAGTTGTCTTCAGCCTAATGGACTCCCCTAAGTGAAAATTTCTGTTGGTAACAGACAGACCATGCATCTTATAATTCAGTTAATGAAATTTATGTTGAGTATTAATTATAAATAAAGCACTAGGCTAAGTACTTCAGTTTTGTAGGTTGATCTGTAAGATATGTTGAATCTGTTGTAGGTACAAATGATGTCATGTAAACCTTAGATTCACAAATATTTCAGTGGGGTCAATAGTGCTGGTGTGTCCACAGCAGCACTTATTATTGAAAATACAATTTGCCTTTGGTTTGTACTTATCACTTTCAAAATTTTAAAAACAAAACTAAAGAAGGTTTAGTTACTGTCTTGGTGTTTTGTTGTTGTTTTTTTTTTAATCATCAACTAAGCAAGCATGAATTTGACTAGTAACACAATGTATACTCAGTTGTGTCTGACTCTTTGCAACTCCATGGACTGTAGACCTCCAGGCTCCTCTGTCCATGGGATTCTCCAGGCCAGAACACTGAAGTGGGTTGCCCATTTCCTACTCTAGGGGAGCCTTCTGACCCAGGTATCAAGGCTGCATCTCCTGCGTTGGCCAGAGGATTCTAAGCATTGAGCCACCTGTCATATGAAGAGTTAGATGCAAATTCTAAATTCTAATTAACACAATAGAAAGACTTTTTCCCACTTTATAACTCTATAGTTTGAAATTGTGTAAGCCAACATTCAAAATAATAAATATATACATATCATAAAGATACTGTTGTTCTATGTTTATATTTTTGGTAAGTTTTAGCATGTCAATTACGGTAGAATTGTGCAGAAAATAAGTGATTGACCAGCAGAGACAACTTTGGTACTTGGCCATTAACAGAACTTTTTTATGGTATGTGCATATTACCATATGAGAGAACACTTTGTGGAAAATAAATCAATCTGGGTATATGTAAGCATTACGTAAAAGGACTGGATAACCTGCAGTTTGCATCATAATAATACTGTGTTTGCTATAGGAGGGTAAGGTCCTCCATAGGACAGCCCTCAGGCAAATTGTGAACTAGGCAGAGCGTAGCCTCAGAGGGATTAGAGTCCTGGCACAACCAACCCATGGTATGTTATTCCAAATATGAAATCTCACTACTGAAGGCATCTAATGAAAAGTTTACAATCTATAACGCTGCATTATTCAAGACTTTGAGTAGAATGAGGAGCTTATCGTATTCATCTTAATAGTCTGATCCTAGCATGGTTCTTGGGAATTAATATTCAGCAAATGTTTATTAATAATTGCATTCTGTTCATTAAGCGACACGTTAAGAAATTTTGACTAGGGGTTATATTAACATTGTGCTATCATCAGAAGAGGATGCATTTAACAGTTGTTTATTGTGCATCATCTGTAATGCCGACACAGTGCTGACTCTCACTGTGTCGGCATTAGGAATACAAAAACAAATAAAATGGGCCTTCAAGCAGTGAGACTGGGGAAGAACTTGTAAAGAGCTCTGATAAAAGGTGCCCCAGAAGAAACATGAAGACAAATAACTATAAAATAGTATAATCCTAAAAATATCTATAAACATAATTATCATATTATCAAAATACAAAGTGCTGTTTGATCCCAGAAGGAAATTAATTCCATTTGGAGGTGGGAGTATTCAGCAAGATTTCATAGGGAAAGTGACCTGTGAGTGGAACTTTGAGGAATATCCCACTGGCCTCTTGGATATCTCAAATCCATTGTGTCTGTTGCTATATTCCTTATTTTCCCATTCCACACATCTCATCTGTCCCAGACCCACCTATCTGACAGTCTTGAACATAATAACTGATTTTACCATTCATCCTTGAGTCCTTCCCTATGGAAAATGCTAGAATCACTTGACTCCCTTTCTTTCCCCTTCAGTATTAAATTTAGTCACTGGGGTTGCTTGAAGTTTTGAATAGTTGGGTTTTAAAATATAAGTATCATACTTTGTTCATAATCAAAATTTGTATCTTAGCATATCAGTCTGCTAATTGCATATTTTAATTTTGTTGAAGTATATCCAAAGATGTTGTATTTTGAAACAATACACTTTTTTCCACATTGAAAAATAAAATTTTACTGTCTAAGTAATATACTGAAAATCCTAAAGAACTTAAATGTTCTAAAGAGGTTACCCTGGTAAGCAGTCATAATAGCTTTTTTATTTTAAATAATAATATTATTCTAAGAGTATCTTTCTTTCATTTGTCCTTATCTCTACAGAACCATAAAACATTAGCACCATTCTCGAATTTCTAGACAGTAATACATTTCTGCTGCCGTTTGGAGGAGCCTGCACCACAGAGTCAGGAGGAGGAGTTGAGCCTGACATGCCTTCATTTGAAATTCACACCACTCCCCAGAAGAATTCTTAGTCAAATTTCATAGTTAGTGAGTTGTGTCTTCCAGATTTCTCTAGTACTAAATTTAACGGAAGGCATAGTTATAACTGTTTTGTAGAGGTTCTAATGATGTTCTTACACCACTAAAAGAATAGATATTCTGAAAGTGAAACTGTCAGACCTTGGCCTCTGTAGTGAACAACTACTTAGAGATCTGTTGATGGATATCTAGGTAATTATGAGATTAGACCGCGAGTGTGGGAGGCCTCTGTGCTTTTCTATGAAACTGTTTTAAGTTTTGATAAAATCCATGACGCAAGTCCCGGTCTCTTTCAATCCAAATTTTTTTAGAAATATCCATAAATACTTGTTCTCTAGAGTGGTCTTAGGAGTTAAGGAAAGCAGAAGTTTATGAAAATGTCATTGTCTTTCTCTTAAACCTTATGCCAGAGTTACTAAGAACTAGCAGAGTTCTTTGATACAAGATACACCCTTCTGATAACTTGCTCTGGTGAAATACTAGAAAAATGTTATGAGAAATAAAAGACAGATGTGAGAGTTAAAGGAAATTTTAGTTAATAGAGTTGCATTAAAATAATCTTACCATGACTGTGAAGTCTTAAATTCTAAATTTGCCTGTGCTAGTATAAAAGCTAATTATATATTTTACTTAATTTAAAAAATTTTATAGTAAATAGCCAATTTCTATCAATATGTAAGATGGAAAATTTGCATTTAGAATTGCCTTCAGAATTAAATTTTTAATGCCTTGACAAAATGTAACCAAAAGGTCTCTAAAGGCCAAGATGAACACTTGATTTCTGATGTGTCCTTGCAGTCTGTTGCTGATGTGTATGAGGAAAGAAAGGTATTCAGTACTTCCTAATTGGAATATTTATCAACACCACCTACCCCTGATACTCATGAACAGTCCTGGAATCGTTTCATACCTGGTGACATCACATTCATCCTTTAAGTTTTAGCTCAGGGTCAGTTCTTGAAGTCATGCTTACTTTCACATCATAAGACTGCAGAACTAGACCTGAAGCTATTTTCTTTCCTCCAAAGTGACATCTGCTATTCAGATCATGTGAATACAGAAATAGCCTCAGGTGTAGTCTCTTGGTCCATACTGCTAGACTTCTGTTACACCAAATTTAATGAGAGCCAATAGAAGCCATTTTCCATTAATTTTTAAGTATTATATATTTATAAGCTCACTAAAATGGGAGAATGTAAATATTAACTGCTATTACTATAATATAAAAAATACATAAAGTAATACTTGTAAAATACTCAAATTTATTAATTTTTTTAACTAATCTTAAGCCATTCTTATTCTCTAACAATCCTATTTTTCTCCAAACTTGATTGGGTTTATGTTTTCCATAAGACTGTACCATCTATTAAAAGTTGAGTTTCATTCTTGTACTTGTTATCTTTAAAAAGAACTCAGTCATTTTTGCTAATCCTGTAAGAGTGCTTCCCTACCATAATCAAAAGTAAAATAAAGCAGAATAAAATGTCTGTCTATATATGTCAAAAATTTCCTTATGACTGTGTATTTCTAGTAAGAATAGAATTTTTCCACCACTTCCCAGCTATTCTTGCTCTTTTACATTTGACTTTATGAAAACATAATTTATATCGAATCCATACATTCATGAGGCTGACTTTTGACAAGACTTGAGCTAAAGGATCCATGATACTGTTTATTGAGAATTAATTTATTTGAAAGATGTTATGAGGATATGAAAATGAAAATTTGCCTTTTAGAAGAGAGAATTACATGAGATCAGAACTCAAGAAAACATGAGCTATGTCTTTGGAGAATGGGCCTTTCCTCTTTGATGTGTCTTGATAGAATACCTAACACAGTTGCACAGAAAGATGGGCATTTAACGAAAAGTTTTTAATAATCAGGGAATGAACTTCCTTAGATAAGAAGTAACCAAAACTGCTTTTATTCTCATTGTCCCTAAACGTGTAGGAAGCAGAGCATTTTAATACCGAGCTTGGACAAGAAAGCCACACACAAAATCAGAAGTATGCCATGTAGAAGGATCAAGGTTTACGGAGGCCCAGTTATCTGAAGGGTATGTTAGTAGAGCCACGTGTCATTGTGTGGCTGTAAACTGATTAAGTTAAGCACTTACTGAAATTGCTTTCTGAAAACTTAAGTGATCATAAAATAAGATGCAGAAGTTCAAAGTGGGAAAGTTGCCTTAGACTAAGAGTAAAATGAAAACCTAATTATGTACCAAAGCAGTTTTGCAGTACCGAAAAGTTTTCACCAACAGAAATTCACAGGTGATTTTTTTTTAAAGAATGAGAATTGAATCATCTGTTGCTTGTATTATTAGTGTACTTGTTTAAGCAGAAGTCTTGTTTCTATGCAGTGCTTGAGATTTCTTGTTCACTCCTACTCTCTCTGCTTGTGAGTCATCAAGACCAGAGTGCTTTTTTTCTCCACACACAAAGAAAATGCCGTTGACCCATTGTCTTGGTCTGCTCGGGCTGCTATAATAAATTACCACTGGCTTAAACAACAAACACTGATTTTTCATGGTTCCAGCAGCTGCTGGTGGCTGGAAGTCTGAGATCAGGATATCAGAGTGGTCAGGTTCTGGCGAAGACCTTCTTCCTGGTTTACAGACCACCGTCTTGCCGTTTCTGCATATGGCAGTGAGAGAGAGACCATCCTTGTGTCTTTCTGGTAAGAGCACTAATTTCATCCATGAAGGCTCTACCCTCATGACCCAGTTACCTCCCAAAGGTATGTCTGTGGGTTCTCAGTCAGGTCCAACTATTTGCAACTCCATGCACTGTAGCCCACCAGGCTTCTCAGTCCATGGGGTTCTCCAGGCAAGAATATTGGAGTGAGTTGCCGTTTCCTACTTCAGGGGATCTCCAAATCTCATGTTGGACATGAGGTTCAACATATGAATTCGGAGGAGGGCAACACTAACACCCGTCATCAGGAAGTGCGGTGCATCTGTAATCCATGTTCTGCCCTATTCATGTTCCCCCTATTGAAGTCCATCCATTTGTGAACCCTTGGCGGCTTGTTAGAGAGCCGTGGATGGCTACAGACTCTGCTTAGACAATCTAAGCTTTCTCTGGACTTGAGCAAGGATGAAACATGCAGAGGTGAAAGGCATGCCCTTTGGCCTTATTAACACAAGAACTGATTCAAGTTCTAAAGTATCAGTACAGAGATTTGGTTTTGGTGTCTTAGAACCTTTCTTCTGTTTCTCATCTTCTTTCCCTCCCCACTCCACATTCCCTCCCTGTCTTGCGACCGGTACTTTTGCTGCTCTTTATCCATCAAACCACATTCTGAAGGCAATATAGAAAAGGCATTATAGTAATTAATGACAGAGGTTTGGGGAACCAGACTCAGAAGTTCATAGTCCGGCCCTGCTGGTTAATAAATGTACCATTTCAGATAAGTGAGACCCTGAACAACATTGTTTTCTCGGTTTCCTCATCTATAAAATAGGAATAGCACCTTCTTCACAGAATACTGTTGAGGTTTAACAAGGTAATGCATTTAAGGTGCTTAGTACACTGCCAAGCACATAGAAATGCATACTAAATAGCTAAAAATGAAAAAGGAACTAGACTTGTTTACAGTGAGCTTGATGGATTTAGCAAGATAATGTGTGACTTCTCTCAGAAAAATTAGCCTTTTCAACAGGGAGTAAGGAAATAATCTCTAAAATAAAATTAGGAATACAACACAGCTGGTGGGGAAGGCTTTATTTTAAAAGAGCTAACCCCAGTACTCCTGTAACCATAGGTACATGCGTGTTCTGCTGAATACAGAAATACAGACCTTTATCCACCTGTTTTTGCTCCTTTAAGCTTGGCTGTGTCCCAGGACGAACCATTTTTGCTTTTTTATGCATGAATTAGTTTCCTAATGTTGCCATAACAAATTACCCACAAAATCAGTGTCTTAAAACAACATAAGTTTATTCTCCACAGCCTGGAGGCCACAAATCCAAAACAAGGGTGTCAGTAGATTGGTCCCTCTGGTGGCTTGAGGGAAGAACATCCCATGCCTCTCTCCTAGCTTCCAGGGTTGCCAGGATTTCTTGACTTGGAGCTGCATCACTCCCGTCTCTGCCTGTCTTTCACATGCCCTTCCACAAGTCTATCTCAAATCTCCCTCTGCCTCTCTTATAAGGACACCTGCCGTTGGATTTAGGGCCCACTAAATTGAGGATTATCTCATTCAAGATTTTTAATTATATCGTCAAAGACCATTTTGCCAAATAAGGTTACATTCACAAATTCCAGGATTAGGACATGGACCATCATTTTGGAGAAGGAAGTGGCAACCCACTCCAGTACTCTTGCCTGGGAAATCCCATGGGCAGAGGAGCCTAGCAGGCTACAGTCCATGGGGTCGCAAGAGTTGGACACAACTTAGCTACTGAACCACTGCCACCATGCATTTTTGGAGAACCACCATGCAACCACTGTGTACTATGTAAGAGAACTCAGGAGAATGGGAGAATGAACTGGGAAGGGAAAACCATACTTCCTGAAGATTCTGCAGGGTGGAAATACTGGAGCCTCCCTGCCAGTGTGGACATGGGACTACAGATTAGTTTTCCAGGTAAAGAAAACCTCTGGCCACCTGGCAGGTCTTCATCTTCAGCTGCAGTGAACTGCTAAGTAGGTGTGCCCAGTTTCCCTTTCTTTTCCAAGCATGTCAGTGCTATCTATTTCCGAAGGTATTAACTCTGTTTGGGTAAAGAACAAGCAGGGGTGCTAGAAGTACATGCCTGGGATTTGGGCTTGAGGGCCATGGTGGAATGTTCTCAGAGCACCAGCTGAAGAAGACATCCACAGGTCTCAGTATATATTAGCCCCTTCAGTCACTTCACTACCATCAACCCATTTGTAGCAGGAATATACCAGACCCCGTGTATGCTAAGTCACTTCAGTTGTATCAGACTTGGCAACTCTATGAACTGTAGCCCGCTGGGCTCCTCTGTCCATAGAATTTCCCAGGAAAGATTACTGAAGTGGGTTGCCATTTCCTTCTCCAGGGGATCTTCCCAACCCAGGAATTGAACCTGTGTCTCGTACGTCTCCTGCATTGGCAGGCAGGTTCTTTACTATTAGTGCCACCTACCATGTATCAAGTGTATGGAACTGGAAATTTGGTTAACAAGTAAGTAAGTGGAAAAGGATAGTGTTCTTGACATTTTTTGTTTTGGTCTGAATGCAGCACTGGAAATTGGCTGCAAGGGCTGAGTAGGGAAAGATAAGGAAGTCACCTAATTTTGTGCACCACAGGAGTGTGACTTGTGACTTTTGAAAGGACATTGTTAAAACTCTTTACCCGAGACTTGGAATTTGATCCTAGTAGTTCCATAACCATAAAATTATGGTTAGTTCAAGAAAACCCCAGGCTGGTAGAGGGTCACAACTGTATGTGATAAGATTTCCCACCAATATGCATAGCAAGCTGCCCAGAAACGGGGCATACATGTCTGTGGTTCCTATTCCAGGGCCCCTTTAGGAGATGTTTAATCAACTCAGTCTATCACTGCTCACCTTTTAAGTTGCTATTACTGATTTCCATAAAGATCAAAATATTGAGAAAGTAAGCAATATCACCTAAAATGCTGGATTGTGTAGATATTAACTTCCTGTTTTATTGTTAAAAATAAATGCACTGTTTCAAGGAAAAAAAATTTTTGTTGGTGTAAATTGGATCAAGTTACTACTGCTTCAAAACATTGGAAATCAACTGCGGCCTGTGGGCCAAACCTGTTTTTGTGTGGCCTACAGGCTAAAAATGATGGTTACCTTTTTAAATGATTGGACAAAAATCAAGAGAAAAATAATATTTCACAACACATGAATAGTATATGAAATTCCCACAAATAAAGTTTTATTGGCACATAGCTCATTTATCTATTGTCCATGGCTATTTATGCCCTCCAATGGCAGAGCTGAGTAGTTGCAATAGGGTCCATTTATGGCTGAGAAAGCCTGAAATGTTTACTCTCAGGCTCTTTCCAGGAAAAGTATGTTGACTCCTGCTATACTGCAGTGTTTATCAAAATGCTGAGTTTTGGAGTTCAGAATATCGATAACTTGAGCTTGTCCTCCTAGTCTGTATTGTGACCCGAGGAAAGCAGGGATGTCTTATATAGCTGCCCAGCTTCCCTCCTATGGGCTGAAGGCAATGTCCAAGCACATGTAACTGGCAGACACTCCACAATGTTCAGGAAATGACCACAGAGTGAGGCGGGCAAGCCAAGAAGCAGTCTGCACAGGACACTGCCCCTGACACCATGGACACTGAACTCTCAATGTCACTCTTGCTGGGAATTGTCTCTAAACTGTCTAAACTGTGTCTTTTCAGTGTAGCCTCAGTGAGGATTATGAACCTGGAAAGAAGTTCTTGTCTGGGCCCAAGCCACATGCCCACATCTAATAGGGTACAGGAGAGCGAGGTCCTCCTTCTAATTTGCTAATTTCCAACTCATCCCTCCCATTATCATGTACAAAGCGGAGGTTTAGACCAAATGAGACAACGTGGCAGGCGTCCAGAGAATGTAAATCAAACATCTAAATCAGGAGTTCCCTGACCTCCATGATCTAATGCTTGATGATCTGAGGTGAAGCTGATGCAATAATAATAGAAATAAAGTGCATAAATAAATGTAATGCCCTTAAATCATCTCAAGACCATGCCCCCTCTTGCAGTCTGTTGGAAAACTGTCTTCCACAAAACCAGTCGCTGGTGCCAAAAAGGTTGGGACCTCTGTTCTACATTTTTGCTGTTCTAAGTGTGGTCCTAAGCCCAGCAACACAAACATAAACCTGGAAGCTTGTTTGAAACACAGTCTCTTGGACTCATCTCCTGACCTACTGAATCAGATTCTGAATTTTAACAAGATCCCCAGGTGTTTGGGGCTTCCCATGTGGCACTAATGGTAAAGAATCCATCTGCCAAATCAGGGGATGCAAGAGACAAGGGTTCAATCCCCGGGTTGGGAGATTCCCTGGCAAAGGGCATGGCGACCCACTCCAGTATTCTTGCCTGGAGAATCCCATGAACTTACAGCCAGTGGGGTCTCAAAAAGTCGGACTTGACTGAGCAACTAAGTACACAGGCACACCAGGTGATTTGCATGTACATTAGAAATTGAGATGATTTCCAAATAAAGTCCTAATTTGGCAGAATTTCATGCAGTATTATGAAGTCAAAGGAAATATTCCAGCAGTTTAAGGGACATGTATTTTGGGCCCTGGGAGGTTACCTGGGAACTTGCTCCCCTAGGTTCTGCCTGCTTTTCAGTTTATTGCTTTCTCAAGCCCTCAGATTTAAAACCTCTAAGTGTATAGCGTCTCCCATGGCCGCATTCTAGAAGCCTCAACAGTAAGAGTGGGCAGTGGGGGAGCGGGTGCTTAAAT
Source organism: Madoqua kirkii (assembly GCA_006408675.1). Taxonomy (NCBI): domain Eukaryota; kingdom Metazoa; phylum Chordata; class Mammalia; order Artiodactyla; family Bovidae; genus Madoqua; species Madoqua kirkii. The sequence goes on along the minus strand of SJYC01079467.1, from coordinate 21,582 downwards.
GTGGTAGTTTTGTGAATCTTGCCTGTGTAGGTCACAGGGCCAAGTCATATTTTAAAGGGCCAAAGGTGAGTTTATTAACCTAATGTAAACTGGGAAATGGAAGCTTAGTATGCACCCATTCATATTTGGATTCAGGTTCCAGACTCTATCACATATTTTTTGTGATTTTTGTATAATTTAGGTAACCATCCTGAGCCACAATTTTCTCATCTCTAAGGTGAGGTTAATAATGTGACTACGAGATAATCTTTGTAAAGGGATGCCACAGTGCCCAGTAAGAACTGTGTACTGCATTTATTACAGCTATCATTATTCATTTTAAATTTGCTTCATTCAGAGACTTTATACTTTAGTTAAGCAGGGTTTAGAGCTTACTGACTCATTTTGCAGTAGAATTGCTACAGCTACTGACACTGAGTGACCTATGCTGAATTTTAGGATTATAGATTTAGGCATTCAGCTTCTATTTCTGCCTCCAGTTTCTGTCACCAAGAGGCATCATAGAGTAGAGTTGTTCATACCATCAGGACAATTTGATAAATTGCTATCGTGAATATTAGAGGAATGAAAGTACATATTTGAAAAACTGCTGAGTGTACTAAGGATACTTTTTAAGTATGACTTCTGGAATATTGCCTCTACTGACCACAGTTGAAAAATTTCAGCAGAACCTTTCTGTAGGGCAAAAATGATTACTCTTAGTTATCATAAACCTACTGAAATTTACTACCAGCCATCTTTGGAATGGAAGAAAAACATCTTCATAAGCACAGGGAAATGGTTAGCATCTTAAGCACGTGCTGTCCCTGATCACTTGTCTACATTTCCTTTGAGAAGCTATCACTTCACTAAAATTGATTCTTTTTTTTTTTTTAAGTGAATTGAATTTATTTCCACAGCTAAAACGTTTTGGGCACAATGCCCCTGAAGTTATTAAGATAAACTCTTTATTGAAAAGCAAGATAGGTTTTCCAGTTACTATTTTAACTTTTACTAGCTTGTAAATTAAGGAAGAGTGCAGTTACAGAGTCAAAACCCAGCTAATGAAGCGTGAGCAAGTTGTTAATAAATGAACAGGATACATAAAATTCTTAAGCCATATCTCAGGGTTTATCCTCAATTGATTAATATGTTTCTCCCATGTACACTTGTTAAAGACACCTCTAACATAGAAGGTCCCAGGTTACCTTTGACTAGAAATGTAAGTTTGCACAAAAATAGCCCCTGGGCTTTGAAGCACATGGCTAAAAGGTACCAAATGAAAGAAAATGTTAATATCCAGGCAATATTATTAATATTGGCCAGGTAGTGTAGGGAAAAGGCAATGGCACCCCACTGCAGTACTCTTGCCTGGACAATCCCATGGATGGAGGAGCCTGGTAGGCTGCTGTCCATGGGGTCACTATGAGTGGAACATGACTGAGCAACTTCACTTTCACTTTTCACTTTGATGCACTGGAGAAGGAAATGGCAACCCACTCCAGTGTTCTTGCCTGGAGAATCCTAGGGACTCAGGAGCCTGGTGGGCTGCCCTCTATGGGGGTCGCACAGAGTCGGACACGATTGAAGCGACTTAGCAGCAGCAGCAGCAGCAGGCAGTGTAGGGGACACTCCATCAGAATGAAATGTGTGGGAGTTTCCCCCTATTCTTTAAACAGAACTTCTAGATGCTTCTGTAAATGCGAGAGTCAGTTTGACCTTGCATCAAATCTTCCTTGTTCTAGTGAAATGTGCTTGAGTAGTTGCCCTCAGAATGCAAAGCCAGGAGACTCCTGCTCCCACTGCTACTTAAGAGTCCGAAGCATTGGGTACTGACCTGACTCCAGACTGGAACGTCCACCCCAGTTCTGGCTCAGATGCGGGACATCATCAACGCCTAATTGACTTCCTTTTCTCTTCTGGAGCTCATCTCATGATCTTAAGCCTTCTATAAATCTTCTTAACCATAACCCTATTGAAACCCCGTAGTTTAGATGCTAACAGAAGAAAACAAATTCTCGATTTGCTTAGCCCTGTCATCAGGGCTAAGCCCCTCCTTTTGCAATAGCAGCACCTCCTCCGACCAACCCCACGAGCAGTTCTATCCTCTTTAAATGTATTGGTCATATCCTAGCCCCACTGTCACCAAGAATGAAGTCTCCCTTCAGATCTATAAATCCGTCCCACCAACATTTCAACGTGCTTAAGTATCTTCTGCCTGATAAAATCTTCCTCAGCCATGTGTTCCTTTCCAACCACTCCCCTTTCTTCTTTCTAACTGCAGTTCTCAAAGGTCTTAGAGGAGAGTCCGCTCTGTGTACACACACACACACACACTTCTCACTCTTCTCCATCTTCATCCAATGTAATCTGTCTTCTTTCCTACAACTTCACTGACTCACTTTTAGCAGGGTCCTCAGAGATTTCCTTGTCACCAGTGTTTGGCAGCAATCTCACTGTCATTGATTACTTCTTCCTTCTGGAAACCTCTTCTGTTAGCTTCCCTGAGTCCGGTGCCACCTCTCTGGTGACCATTGCCCAGACTCCTTTGAAGCTTTTCTTGTATTCCCACCACTGCCCCATATGATGTCCAGAGCATTAAAGAGCCCCTCCTGGTCCCTTTCCTCATTCAACACACACAGGCTGGATAATTTCAGCTACCTCTAGGATTTAATATCAACAGGTTAGTGTGGCCTCCTCATTCTGAGCTCCAGACAATGAAGTTGGCCATTTCCACCTTCATGAAATGCTCTCTTCTCTTGGCTCCCCTGGTTCCAAAATGCCTTGGTTTTCTTTCTTTCTTTTTTTTTTTTTTTCAAGTATTTCTCAGTCTTAAATCTGTCACTTCCCTATGTAAAGCACTTGAGTTCTTTGAATTCAGTGTGAACTAATAAACCCAGACATTCCTCCTCCCCCCTTATCTAGATGCATCCCTCCTCACACCAGCTGTAGCTATCCTCAACTTACAAATCTTTCATTTCTTTGAACACCTTGCTGTCCTGTCTCTTGTTCCACATGTATAACTGTGACATGAAGCCAGCTCTGATTTATGGATTCCAACCTCTGCTGGTCTAAGTAGTTACTCCAAATAGTCCTCTCTCCTAGCTATTGACTTTGCAACCTGTTTTACATTAATAAAGAGGGGTGGAGGAATTCCCTGGTAGTCCAGTGTTAGGATTCCGAGCTCTCGCTGCTGAGGGCCAGGGTTCAATCCCTGGTCGAGGAACTAAAATCCCACAAGTGCAAGGCTCGACCAAAATTGAGAAAACAAGTATTTTTTTTTTTGGAAGAGGATAGAGATTGGGGAATGAGGGCATCATGCTAGAACTTTCTGAGCCCCTCCTCAACACTTAAAAGTTTACTTATATGAGAACCCACCCAGTCTTGCTTATTTTCTGTTTTAAGGGAAGAAATGTGTCTCCATTTCTTTAAGCCAATCCAGTTCCTTCCGAGTTTTCAGGAATGTGTTGTAATAACTGCTTTGTTGATACTGGCTTTCACCTCAACTAGCTGCACCCAGTGTTACACTCTCACAGAAAAGACAGTGGCTGGCTCCACCTCTTGTTATAGCCATGGACTCAGCTCTACTTCCCTTCAGGTTCAAGTTTCCTGAAAGGGTGGCCAATAATTGACTATCCCCACTTTCTGTCCTCAGTCCATTACCATTAACTTCTCTTCCCAAAACTGTTAAAATAGTTCTGGCTGACTTGCCAACAAGCCTCACGTTTGCCAAAACCAGTCAACGGTTTGTCGTCTTTATCTTTCACAGAGCCTTTGTGACATGAGACACTGCTGATCACACTCCTTAGATTTTTCTCTCCTTTGATCTACCTGATTGGAATTGGAATTTGCCCCAAGTACTTCTCCCACCTTTCTAGCTTTTTCCTCTGCAGCTTCTTTGCCCTCCCCTCTTTTTTCATTTATTCATTCAGTAAACATTTCTTGAGCTATATACACCCTGGAGCTGCAGTGATGAGTAGAATGTAATCCCTGCCCTCCTGAGGTTTCCAGGGTTCAAGGAAAAGAGAGACAGTCAAATAACCACACAAATAACTGAGTGCTTCGGAATTCTGGTGAATGCTGTGAGGGCCTGTGTTAGGGGCCTGCTGTTAGGGCCCTGAGATCTTCACGCGTAAACTGGGGTCATGCATCCCACTGCACTGCCTGCCTTTGTGAATGTGAGACTTTGGTGAACGAATGCACACACATCTTAGTCATGCCCTTAATATTTAATATCTGTCGGTCATATACTCTTTCATAATCTGCTATTTCCAAATGGAGAGATTTTTAGCTTTTTTATGTACAGTCTCCTTCTCAGCCTCCTGTTGGTAGTGATATCGAGTCTTGGGCTTAAATACATTTTTGTAAAATTTCTTCAGTTTTGCCTTACTCAAGCAGCAGCAGAACTTAACAGCATTCCAGGTGCCCATCTTTTTGAAACACAATTCCATTTGACTGTCTTAAAGATCATATTTTTCACATGTAGCTATCTAGATTAGATCTCATGTGTTAAGAGTAGGCATTCTACCACAAGTACGTTGATGAATACTCTTCTTTGGTGTGTTGTGTTGTGGAAGAGTACACAGTTGGTTTGAGTCTGACCATCATTTCATATTTTTAAAAAATGCATGTGTTTATTTGGCTGCACTGGGTCTTTGTTTTGACACTCGAGATCTTCGATCTTCATCGTGGCGTGCAGGATCCTTAGCTGTGGCACTCAGACTCTTAGCTGCAGCGTGTGGGATCTAGTTTCCTGACCAGGGATGGAACCCAGACCCCTGCACTGAGAGCTCAGAATCTTAGCCACTGGACCACCAGGGAAGGCTCCATCATTTAATAATTTTGACAGATTATTTGCGTTTGTTCTTGAGAAAGCACTGAAACTCAGCATTGAAACTCTGGCCCTGTGGGACGAGGGCCTTAACCTGTAAAACTGTCCATTGTTTTGTCAATGACTGTTGTCAAGGTGAGAAACCACCGCCACTACTAACCGCCCCACCCCGCCCCCAGCCACCCCTGTGTGCTTCCCTAGCCATTCTGAGAGCACAGAAAGCAACCATCCCTGGTGTGAGGTGAGTACCCCATCTCCATTGGTACGGAATGATCTGAGGCAGCGGTTCTCCACAGGGAATAGCGTTGTCCCCAAACCCTGGGGGCATCTGGCAATGTGTGGGGACTTTTGTGATTCTCACAATTGAGTAGGTGCTACCGGCATCTAGTGAGCAGAGGCCAAGGATGTTGCCAAACATCACAGAGACCCCTATAACAGAGAATGATCTGGTCCAAATGCTAATAGTATCAAAGTTGAGAAATCCTAATCTAAGAGATAATGGAAACGTAACAATTTAGTCACCTCTACGGCATAATCATAAGGATTTGATTTAGGTGAATGGTCTACTGGTTTTCTGTACTTTCTTCAATTTAAGTCTGAGTTTTGCAATAAGGAGCTGACAATCAATCAATTCTAAAGGAAATCAACCCTGAATATTCATTGGAAAGACTGATGCTGAAGCTGAAGTTACAATAATTGGGCCACCTATTGTGAAGAGCCAACTCACTGGAAAAGACCCTGATGCTGGGCACGACTGAGGGCAGGAGGAGAAGAGGGCAACAGAGGATGAAATGGTTGGATGGCATCACCGGCTCAATGGACATGAGCTTGAGCAAGCTCCGGGAGATAGTGAAGAACAGGGGAGCCTGGCATACTATGGTTCATGGGATCACAAAGAGTCAGACACGACTTAAGTGACTGAAGAACAGCAACAACAATTTAGTGACTGCACCTAGGAGAGATGCCAGAAACAGATTCACCTATTCCTAGTGAAGTACTCAAAAGATATTTTTATTTTAAAACATAATGATAGATTCGAGTTTTCTGGGGAAATGTGTAGGCTATTCGTGTATTCAACAATGAGCTGTGTGTCACAATTTCAACTTTTAACAAGTCTTAGTCCCTACCCTCAAGGACATAATCCAGTCTGCAGTGGTGATCTTTAAACTTAAATGATGCAGCAGAATCTTCTGGAGGCTTATTAAAATCCACTGTGGAGCTCCACTGCCAGCTTCTGATTCAGTAAGTAGGTCTGAGGTGGGGCCTGAGAACATGCATTTCTACAGATTTCCCAGTGCTGCCAATGAAGCCAGTCCAGGGTAACACTTTGAGAACCATTGCTCTAGGAGACACAGAGAAGAGAACATCCATAGTTCTGCAGTGCATACCCACAATGCATAGGTTGAAACCTTACTTAATGTGATAGTAATAGGTGGTAATTAGGTCAGGAGGTGGAGCCCTCATTAATGGTGTTAGTGCCCTTATAAGATGAAGAGAGCTTGCTTCGTGTCTCTCTCCCTCTCTCTCTCTCTCTCTCCATCTCTCTCTCTCTTCTCTTCTCGTGAGCATGGGTACACAATGACCAGCTGTTACCAGGAAGAGGGCTTCTGACAGAAATTTATCATGCCAACACCCTGATCTTGGGCTTCCAGCTTCCAGAACTGTGAAAAATAAGTGTGTCGTCTAAATCACCCAGGCTATGGTAATTTGGTATAGCAGCTAGGATAAAACAAGTTTTGAGGATTAACATTGGGAGTATGTGTGGGACACTAAGATTTGACTTTATCTGTCAGATCATCTTTGGAGGAAGGATTCATAGCCCATGGCTGCTGGAAATAGATTTGATGTTTCACTGAGAACTAGTAGTATTGCTCAAAGCCCAGTTGTTTTAATTTCTGTTTCTCTGGAGCTAGCAAGAGCTTCCCTGGTGGCTCAGTGGTAGAGAATCTGCCTGCCAATGCAGGAGATGTGGGTTCCATCCCCGGGTCAGAAAGATCCCCTGGAGGAGGGCATGGCAACCCACTCCAGTATTCTTGCCTGGAGAATCCCATGGACAGAGGAGCCTGGCAGGCTTCAGTCCAAGGTGTCGCAAAGAGTCAGACATGACTTACCGACTAAACAACAAGAAATACTTACAGGAACTTCCCTCGTGGTCCAGTGCCTAAGACTTTGAGCTCTCAGTGCAGGGGCCCTGAGTTCAATTCTTAGCCAGAGAACTAGATCCTGTGTGCCCCAACTAAAGATCCTGAATGCAGCAAGGAAGGTCAAAGATCCTCTGTGCCAAAACTAAAACCTGGCACAGCCAAATAAATACATATTTTTTAAAAGAAATAATTATGTATTTAGCTTTGTCATGGTTAATGAAGTTGTTTATCCTGGCATTGAGGCATTCTTTCCCCTAGAAGTGTTTTTGCAAAGGTTGGCTGTTGATAAAGTAGGATGGTAGTGGATTGGGCTAGATGATCTCCAAAGCCCATGTAATTTCAAGGTGATTCTGTAAACCCAGGATTCTTTGATCAACTTGTCATTGGACACATACAAGAGATATAAAGCATGATCTCTGCCTTTCAGACTCAACACACACATAAAAAATAAATAATAGCATAAAATAATACAGACTAGGCATTAGTTTTTATAGCCCTGTAACTTGTGTTGAGAATCACTATGATTTTATTTAGAATTAAATTCTTAGAGATTACTTTATTGAGACTGATATTCAGCAACCAAAGGATTTTTTTTTTAAAGGTTAGGGGACTTACTTCCATTAGAACACTGCCTGTATAAAAATAAAGATGAAAATGTGGGGGAAAGGTAAACTGGCAAAGTGTGAAAATCAATGGAAATTTTATTAGCCTATAAAATCATGTTATATAATTATTACTCTCCCCTACTATGCATGTTTAAAATATTTACATGAAATCATTAAAAGCTATGATGTTAAAAACATTAGAATATGAATTTGTTTTTAATCTGTAGTGTAAGTAAATTAATTTGACTGCCTTAAGAATTCAATAAACTGTTTTAATGAATTTTCTCTTTGAAGATTACTAGTGCCTCCTGATTCTTGAGAAATGTGGTAGCTCTTTCTAAAAGTTGGTGTTTTTCTGAGGTCTTTGCAACTTTCCGACACTTCTCCTGTTGAGAAAGTAGGACTTTTCTTCTGAATAATTCTCATTTCCCACTAGGTGTGTAAGCAGCCTGGAGTATTTTGTGTGATACAGATAAATATTTCAAGCATAGTAATCCCTATACTTTCTGGTTTGACTATGGTTTTATGGTAATGAATACAGGCTTTTTTTTTCTTTAATATTTATTTATTTGGCTGTGTCGGGTCTAGTTGCTCTGTGGCATGTAAGATCTTAGTTCCCTGACCAGGGGCTGAAGCTGCATCTGCTGCATTGCAAGGTGGATTCTTAACCATTAGGCCACCAGGGAAGTCCCTGAATAGAGGTTTTGATTAGGACTCCTTCTGAGCTCCCAAGGCTTTGAAAATCTTAAGACAACATATTCCTATAAGATACTGATGCTATACTTCTTAAGTTTCTCACCTCCAGATTGAGAAATCTGAAATTAGATTTCCTAAAATTTAGATTTACTAAGTTATGGGCTTCTCAGGTGGCGGCAGTGTTACAGAATCCACCTACCAATGCAGTCAAGAGACCCATAAGACTCAAGTTTGATCCCTGAGTTGGGAAGATCCCCTGGAGTAGGAAATGGCACCCTGCTCTAGTATTCTTGCCTGAAAAATTGCATGGACAGAGGAGCCTGGAGGGCTACAGTCCATGGGGTTGCAAAGAGTCAATGCAACTGAGCACACACACATTACATTATATTGTGAAACGTGGTTTGCCTTTTCCTGAATTTTGGATGGTTATTTTCAAAAATGATCTTACACATTGTTTATTTTGTCTATTAGTATATTTGGTGCATTCATTAAAACTTTGGTTGCTAATAAACCTAACTAACTAAAATTAGCCAATGCAAAAAAAGAGATGTAAACAGAAGAATATAGCTGGGCCTCAAGAAGGGCATGGACGCTGGAACTGGGAGCCATCAAGACTCCAGGAGCTCTGAGTCCTGTCTGTTGCTTGTTTCTGCTGCTTCATGACATACCATAGTGAAGCACTATGCTTCACATTTGCTCCTTTAAAAGCAAAAACCTGTTGTCTGTTTTTAAAAAGTATTTATTTGTTTACTTGGCTGTGCTGGGTCTTAGTCACAGGGGTCGTTTTTAGTTGCGGTATGCAAACTCTTAGTCGCAGCTTGTGAAACCTAGTTCCCTGCCCAGGAATTGAACCCTGAATCTTAGCCACTGGACCACTAGGTAAGTCCTGCTTCTTTCTATAGACTGGATTTTTGTGCTTCTTCATCCACATGGCTGAGTATGACCAATTCACACAGCCTGGGTTTATATTTTATAGCTAAAGCCACATGAGAAGTTAACTACCTTTTTTTTTTTTTAATCTGAATTTCAGTTTCCTGAAATAGAGAATCTACTGACAGTCCAATCAGCTCTAGTTAGAGGGAAGGATCATGAAGTTTCCCAGTAAAAACATGAGCACATGAGCCCACACCCAAGAAACTGAGGCGGGGGAGGAGTGTTATGTTTTAAGAGAAATGGAAAGGAAGAAGATGATTCCTAGCCTGAACAGATATCCAACATTGTTTTTTATGTTTGTTATTAGTCTAGAGGTTTATGTATATATACACACATACTATATGTGAGGAAGGGAAGGAATTTTTCTTTTTTTTAGCCATGCCACACGGTATGTGGGATCTTAGTTGTGGGATCACAAACCCAGGATGTGTGCTCAGCTGCTTCGGTTGAGTCTGACTCTGCCACCATATGGACTGAGCCAGGCTCCTCTCTCCATAGGATTGTCCTGGAATACTGGAGTGAGTTGCCATGCCCTTCTTCAAGGAATCTTCCTGATCCAGGGATCAAACCTGCGTCTCTTGGATCTCCTGCACTGGCAGGTGGGTTCTTTACCACTAGTGCCACCAGATCAGGATCAGACCCTTCCCTTCTGCAGTGGAAGCACAGAGTCCAAATCACTGGACCGTCAGGGAAGTCTCAGGAAGAAATTTTAATTTCTAATTATCACAATCCTATAAAGTATTTTTATCCTCATTATAAGCTGAGGAAAGTGAGACTGAAAGAAGTTAAATTACCAGCTCAGGATCATAGCTGGTGAATGACCAAATTTGGGTTCAAATCTTTCTGATTCCCAAACCTGTGTTCTTGTCCCTTTACTAGAACGGTGCTGGTCTGGACTCTGCTGAAAGCAGATTGTCCCAAAGACTTGAGTGCAGGTAGCTTGTTTGAGAATTGACCCCAGGGAACAGAGTGTGAGAGACAAGCGGAATGACCCCAGCAAAGAGGGGAAAGCCCATCCATGGATCCTCTTCAAATGGCAACCATTATCTGTATCTACTGGGCGTCCCAGGTGGCGCTAGTGGTAAAGAATTGGCCTGCCAGTGCAGGAACATAACAGATGTGGGTTCAGTCCCTGGGTTGGCAAGCTCCCCGGGAGGAGGAAATGGCAACCTACTCCAGTATTCTTGCTGGGAGAATCCCATGGACAAAGGAGCCTGGTGGGCTACAGTCCATGGGGTCACAAAGAGTTGGACATGACTGAAGTTACTGAGCATGCATGCACTCTTGAGTATCTGCTACTGGATCCTGTGGGAGTTTTTGAATCACCTTACAGAATACACCTCAGAATGAGCCACTCTTGGGTCAGAAATGGGGAAAGCATTTTTCCATGAGTTCCTGTCTCTCAATGGACAAGGGTGTCCCTAGAGCTCCATAGCCTGGTTTCCAGATTGTACGTGCCAGATTGAAGGCCAAATGTTCTCACTGGAATCCTTTGCTCCCACTCCAGCATAACCCTGGGGCCAGAACCGGGAGTTCACAGCACAGGCTCAAAGCGAGGTGCTGTCACATTATATCTGTACAAGGCTATAAAAGCCTATGCAGGACGGGCACCGGTGGCAGCTTTTGAAATAAGTGGTGAAATTGAGGAGACGTGAGTGGTGCCCAGAGGCTGTGAGACACATTGACCAGTCAAAATGAGAGAATGGAGTGCTCATCTCGAATGTTTGTTCATTCATTCATTTGTTCATTCATGCTAATGCCAGGTACTCATGGCGTGCAAGAGGAGTTGAAATGAGTCTAGGTGAGCATCAAATGCTGCAGAAAGGAAAGAGACAGTATGATAGTGTTTTATAGAACTGCTTCCGTAAAAATATGCAAAGGGCAATAAAAACAAGGAATAGAGACATCTGATGCATTGTGTGTGTGTGTGTGAGAAGGGCATGTCCTTCTAGAGCTTAGTCATTTTTGAAAACATTTTTATTGGGAGTATATTTTTTTTTTAAATAATTATCTGGCTGTGCCACAGGATCCTGTCATGGCACACAGGATCTTAAGGTGCAGCCTGTGAACTCTTGTGGTCTGTAGGAGCTAGTTCCCCAACCAGGGATCAAACCCTGGACATCTACATTGGGAGTCTGGAGTCTTAGCCACTGAACCAAGGAAATCCCCCTTATTGGCATGTAGTTGACTTGAGCTCAGTTGGGGAATTGGGAGAAATCTGAATATTGACTGCATATTCCAATTAAACTTTAGTATTTTGATGTTAATTTTCCTGAGTGTGCTCATTGTATTCTGGTTATGTAAGAGAATGCTTTCTTTTTAGGACTTAACATACTGAGCAGTTTAAGAATATCATTTCAGTTCAGTCGCTTAGTCCTGTCTGACTCTTTGCGATCTTATAAACTACGGCACACCATTCTCTCATCACCAGCTCCCAAAGCTTGCTCAAACTCATGTCCATCGAGTCAGTGATGCTATCCAACCATCTCATCCTCTGTCATCCCCTTCTCCTCCTGCCTTCAGTATTTCCCAGCATCAGGGTCTTTTCCAATGAGTCAGTTCTTTGCACCAGGTGGCCAAAGTATTGGAACTTCAGCATCAGTCCTTCCAATGAATATTCAGAGTCGATTTCCTTTAGGATTAACTGGTTTGATCTTCTTGCAGTCCAAGGGACTCTAAAGAGTCTTCTCCAACACCACAGTTCAAAAGCATCAGTTCTTCAGCACTCCCTTTCCTTATGGTCCATCTTTCACATCCATTCATGACTATTGGAAAAAAATGTAACTTTGGCTAGACAGACGTTTATCGGCAAAATGATGTCTCTGCTTTTTAATACATTGTCTAGGTTGGTCATAGCTTTTCTTCCAAGGAGCAAGTGTCTTTTAATTTCATGGATGCAGTCACCATCTGCAGTGATTTGGGAGCCCAGGAAAATAAAGTCTGCCACTGTTTAAGAGTATAAAGTGTCCTAATGTCTGCAACTTCCTCTCAAATGATTCGGCAAAAGTAAACCCCTGTGGGTGGGGGCACTGGGGGGAAAGGAACACAGATGTGGCAGAATGTTAACAATTCATGAATGTAAGTGAAGGATGTATAGGTGTTTATTGTACTAAATGTTTTGAAATTTTCCAAATAAAAAAATTGGAGGGAAAAGTTAATCAATTGGGGGCCGTGGGAAGAGGTTGGGAGAATGTGAGGAGGAGCAATCTGAGATTGTGACAGAGACACCAAGGCAGGAGGAAACTTAGGGCTTTTCAAAAATTGTGATGCCATAGTGTGGCCAAAAAAATATATATGTATATCGAGAGAGAGAGAGAAAGGAGGTAAAAGGAGGTAAATAATGAATTTCCCTGGCATTCCCGAGTCCACCTTCCAATGCAGGAAGTGAAGGTGCTATCTCAGCTTTGGGAACTAAGATTTTATATGCCACTTGGCATGGCAAAAATAAACACATACACACACACACACGCTAAACTTTTTTTTTTAACTGTGAGCAGTTAGGTGTGACTGGAACACAGAATGTTCACGGGAGAGGAATGGCAAGCGAGGCCAGAAATGCTGGGAGCCACGCGGGCCTGTCTGGGCTGTGTCCTGAAGGCATCAGGCCGACACTGAAAGTGGCCACCCACCACGTGTGTTTTATGTGATCACATTAGCGGCCGGTTAACAAGAATGAATTAGAATGGAGCAAAATTTTGGCGGAAAAATGAGTTCATAAGAAATCATAAACTAGTCAGATGACAAAATTCTGTAGGCCTGAAGGAGAACGGTGCCAAAGATAAAGGGGAGAAGACCACTTTGAGACTCCACAGGGCAGAAGGATCACTGGCTTGGTCATCAATTTCAGTAAGTTGGTGAGAAAGCCAACTTGGTTCACTTCTATGAATCTTTTAAACCCAGAGGAAAAAGCAAGATTTGTGAAGGATAAAATTAGTTCTAGAACTTCTTTAGCCATGACGGATAAATTTAAGAGATTGATTTATACATCAGGGTTTATTTATGTTTCAACAGCATATCTGATAGTGCTCGGCATTATACTAAGGACTCAACAAACTTTTGAAGCTGTTTTTAGAAATCAGGACAGTGGATAGTAAAATGCTTTCTTCAGTTGCTGAGACTCAGGGGCATGTGGCCTATAATTTTGTTCATGTTTTCTCCCTGAGGGCTAAGCATTTGGTAAACATCTGTCTCCTAACACCTGTTGGGCTGGTTGACATGCAGTCTGCACTGAGCACATGCCAGGGTAGTGCCGCTTAAAGTACCTGCACTTTTAAAAATCTAACAGCTGTGTCTAGACTTTTGACTTGTCTTCCACCAGCTAGTTTATTGTCTCAGTTTAAAAAGTACAGGTATTTCTACTTCTTAGTAAGCTTAATACATGAAATGTATATTTACATATAACTTGCAAAGTAGGAAACCTTTATATTTCACATAACATGAACTCTCCATGTAAAATTTCCTCTCAGAAGCGATGCTTATGCTTGGGAAGTGGTGACAGAATATATATGGTACTGAAGCCAAGCTCACCTAGACATTGCTCATACTCTGGCAAAGGGAGAGGCGGCCTGGGTGTAACACCAGAAGGTCCCTAGAGGAGGGAGCAGTCCCTTGGTGGGTACCGAGCTGAACAAATGCATGCTAAGTCACTTCAGTCATGTCTGACTCTGTGCGCCCCCTTGGGCTGCAGCCCACCAGACTTCTCTGTCCATGGGATTCTCTAGGCAAGAATACTGGAGTGGGTTGCCATGCCCTCCTCCAGGGGATCTTCCCAACCCAAGGATAGAGCCTGTGTCTGTCTCCTGCATTGGCAGGTGGGTTCTTTACCACTAGAGCCACCTGGGAAGCCCCAAGCTGAACAGATGAAGGAGGTAAATGAGAGACAGTTACTGAAAGAGACTCTCTAAGCCAGGGAAACAGGGAAGAAGCCAGGATTCAGTCTAGATTTTCTGGCCCTGACGTCCCTTCCCCATCCTGTTAGGAAAGCATGTGCTCTCCTCCCACTCGGCCACAGACCTATTACACCTGTCTCTCTCCTCTCCTCCTCTGACTTTACTTAAGCCCTGTGAGAGCCACCCCCTTGTGTTCCTAGCATTCAGCACAATCTAGTGCAAGGCCAGCACCCCACTCCAGTACTCCTGCCCGAAAATCCCATGGACGGAGGAGCCTGGTAGGCTGCAGTCCATGGGGTCGCGGAGAGTTGGACACGACTGAGCGACTTCCCTTTCACTTTTCACTTTCATGCATTGGAGAAGAAAATGGCAACCCAATCCAGTGTTCTTGCCTGGAGAATCCCAGGGATGGGGAAGCCTGGTGGGCTGCCATCTATGGGGTCGCACAGAGTCGGACACGACTGAAGCGACTTAACAGCAGCAGTTCAAGGCCAGAACTCCTTAGCTTTTACATACATGAATGAAATATGGACCAGTGAACATGTACGACTTCCCACAAGGGTCGCAGGTCCCTGCAGTGGTAATAGGACTGGTGTTAACCCTTTTCTTTGTAACCAGTTTCCCTTTAGTGTTTTAAAGAAAACATGAAAGTTTTAAATAGTATTCACACATATTCCATTTGGAGTCTTTCCAGTAAATATGAATATTGTCGAACCATCATAAGCTCACATGCTCTACAGGTTAGTGTTTATTACTCAGGTGTTTTGAGCTTCCTGGTGGCTCGTTGATAAAGAATCCGCCTGCAGTGCAGGAGCCACAGAACACTTGAGTTCCATCCCTGAGTCAGGAAGACACCCTGGAGAAGGGCATGGCAACTCACTCCAGTATTCTGGCCTGGAGAGTCCTATGGACAGAGGAGCCTGGCAGGCTACAATCCATAGGGTCACAGACAGTCGGACACAACTGAAATGACTGAGCATGCATGCATTCAAGTGTTGTTTTAGGATCAGCCAGATACAAGGATACAGCCCCCGTCTGCCCAGATCTTTCTCCAGCTCTTTTGATTTCAGTAAAACTAAAATTCTGGGATACCGAAAGAGAAAGCATTGAAAGGGGCTCACACTGTCCCCTTTATTTACTATTAGAGACTCTTAATAGTGACCGCTTCCAGCTCTCTGCACAATAGCCATGGCTGTCCAAGGTCAGCACTTCCAAAACAGTGGTTCATTCAGTCTCAGGGACCCTGAAGATTTAGTCCATGATCATAGCACAGCTCTGCGGGCAGCTGCTTCCCTGGAAGAAGTGTTCTGACTCTTACATGTCCCTTGGGGTAACAACTCCAGGTCCTGAGTGACACCTTCTTACAAGTTGGTAGAAACACTGAGAAGCAACCAAGCATAATTCTGGGCAAAGAACGACTACTCTCATAATAATTTTGCAAGCAATACACAATCTCTTTTTGTTACAGTGTGTATAATTTACTTTGGGGAAAGAGGTATACAGATCTTCATGTAATTTGCATATTAGTCTGCTTATTAATAAAATATCCTTCCTGGTGGAAAGAAAAGAATATTTGTGATGTCCTGGTTTTCCATGACTGGTGCTTATGTCACGATTTAGAAACCTGAAACCTAGTGGCACTCCTCTGGCAAATTCTGTTAGGAAAAAGCCTTGACATAAAATGCAACAGATGATGAGAAAAGGGCTTTACATTGTTGAGTGAGAATTTTTACTTTTTCCTAAACACAAATACTTTATTTTTTTTCTAGATGCTTAAATCCTGTTTGTAAAGACTTTTCTCATATTAGGCAGCTATTGCAACAATAATGCCTTGTAATAAATCACCCAAAACACAGTGATTTACATCAATATCTGTTTATTCTCATACAACTCAAGGTTGACCAGGGTCTAACTTGTCTAGGTGGGCTCAACTGGTTTGCTGTGCTTCAAGCTGTAGGTAAAGTATAACCTTGCCTTATGTTGCTGTTATTTAGTTGTGTCCAACTCTTTGTGACCCCATGAACTGTAGCCCACCTAGCTTCTCTCTCCATGGGATTTCCCAGGCAAAAATGCTAGAGTGGTTGCCATTTCCTTCTCCAGGGGAATCTTCCCAACCCAGGAATCACACCTGCATGTCCTGCTGGGGAGGTGGATTCTTTACCACTGAGCCACCTGGGAAGCCCTAACCCTGCCCTATGCATAATTAATTATTAAACTTGCACTAAGAAAGTTCAGCAGCAATATTTTTCATGAAATGAAAAGATAAAGTAAGAAAATAACTAGAATGAGTGTCTTACCTGCAGAAAGGTCTCAAATAATATTCAGAAAAAGAATAAAGCAATAAACTTTTAAAAATCCGAGATGATAAAATTTTATGAAAACTGTAACATTTAGGAACAAATCTTGAGGAAATTCTGCTTGACAAAGCTTAACAACAGACTGCTTTTTACCCACTCACTGTGTTGTTAGTCACATTAAGAATGTTCTCAGGAGGACTTCCAGTTAACAGCAGTTAGAACATGTTTATTTCTGCTCCCTGCCTAAAACCCATTGTAAAGGAATAGACCAGTATAGTAAACAGATAGTAAAGGAGTAGAATAGGTATAAATACATTTTGGAAGATGGAAGATGGATGGATAAGTGGTAATTAACAGTAGAAAGCTGAAACCTACTGCCTATAAGTGTGTTTGCTGCAGTGGGGATTGTTGTTGCTGTTCAGTCACTAAGTCTTGTCCAACTTTTTACGACCCCCTGAACTGCAGCATGCCAGGCTTCCCTGTCCTTCACCATCTCCCAGAGTTTGCTAAACTCATGTCCATTGAATTGATGATGCCATCCAACCATGTCATCCTCTGTCACCTCTTTCCCCTAGCATCAGGGTCTTTTCCAGTGAGTTGGCTCTTCACATCACGTGGCCAAAGTATTGGCCAAGTGAAAGTGAAAGTCACTCAGTCGTGTCCATTCTATACAGTCCATGGAATTCTCCAGGCCAGAATACTGGAGTGGGTAGCCTACCCTTCTCCAGGGGATTCTCCTCACCCAGGAACCAAACTGGGTCTCCTGTATTGCAGGCAGATTCTTAGTACTGGTTAAGTCAAATTTCAAGAAATGGGGATCTTGGAGTACCTCTGAAACTGGGTTTTGGGTGAGATTGAAAATTAAAGAATTACTGTGAATTTTAAAATTATATAAAAGTAATCAAATTTTTAGACCGTTTATCCAGCAGTATAGTTAGGAAACTACTCCCCAAACATGAAACATTGGGCTCACTCTCCAGCACTGCCTAATTGATTTTCTGTGGTGATGGAAATGTTTTATATCAGAGTCATCCATCATCAAATGGCTAAACAGTCAATGTGAGGAACTGTATTTCTCATTTAATTTCAGTTCATTTGAATTTAACTAGCTGCATGTGGCTACTGGCTACCATATTGGACAGTGCTCTAGACTCATGGATACCAAACACTGCTGAGAACAAGGATGATGTATCTTGCTGAGAAAAAGGGAAAATAAGAAAACTTCATCTGAATGGTGAGCTCTCTCAACCCTTTCTATTGGTTGGAGCCTAGAGTGAAGGTTTTCTTTCTGAGGAAATACCTGCCAAAGAGGAAAAGTCTATAAACTGACTTTTGTTGTCCACCTAGCATATCTGGCAATCTCATGAGCCTACCACCAGTGCTCCCTCACACGTGGATCTCTCTGGTTTTAAGTGCCTCAGTCTTACATATGATGAGGCAGCCAAGGAAAAGCTGCCGGGCCAAAAAGGATAAATACAAACAGGAAGACATGAACTGAAACCAAATAGTACAGAGAACATAAGAAAAAAATTTCTCTAAACTGAAAACACAAAGATTCAGATTGAAAAGGTTCACAGAGTCACCACACAAAAAGTGAAAAAGATCATGCCAGCCAACAGAAGTACCTACATCTGATCATCAAAGGCCAGGTTTAGCTTTGTGACAGCATCGTGTGTAATGGCCAAAAAATGAAAACAAGCCAGAGTCCATCAGCATTAAAGTTGGATAAACCAAGTTTAGTATGTTCTATAGTGGAACAAGAATGAATTAATTACCGTTACATAGATGAATATTACAAACTTAATGGTGAATAAAAAATTCCACTAGCAAAAGAGTACATGTTGTCTGATTTCATTTATACAAAAATTCAAATAGGCAAACTGATGTATGATGTTAGAAATTAGGAGAGTGGTGGGACTTCCCTGGTGGTCCATTGGCTAAGACTCTGTACTTCCAAGCAACACAGGGGGCCCAAGTTCGATCCCTGGTCAGGGAAACAGATCCCACATGCCACAACTAAAAATCCCACCTGCTGCAACTAAGACCCAGCACAGTCAAATAAATAAAAATAAATGTGAAAAAGGAAAAGAAAAAATCTTTAATATCCTACCAACCTTTAAAAATAGAAGAAAAAAAAAAAAAAGAAATGAGAGTGGTTACCCCAAGGGCAAGAAGTAGTGGCTGGAAGCATGCTTGGTAGTAGTCTGTTTCTTAATCTTAAGTACTAGTTATACAGTATGCATGCCTGTTCAGTTGTGTCTGACTCTTCGCAACCCCATGGACTGCAGCCCACCAGGCTCTTCTGGAATTTTCTAGGCAAGGCTACTGGAGTGGGTTACTATTTCCTCCTCCAGGGGAATCACAGGGATCAAACCTGTGTCTTCTGTGTCTCTTGCAGCAGGTGAATTCTTTACCACTGAGCCACCTGGGAAGCTGGGAAGTTACACAGTATATTTGTTCATTTTGTAAAAATTCATCAAGTTGATCTTTATGATCTATGCTCTCTTCTCTTCAGTAAAAAGCTTACATTTCTGAAAGTTCCATGACCAAGCACATCATAATGAACTTTAGACCAGAAAGAGAGGAGATGCTAAAAGCTTTGAGTATAACTGGGTAGAAGTGAAGAGATAAAAAGGATCAAGACAGAAAACAATCCCACTTCTTTAAAGTAAGGTTGGAAACCACAAGATAACAGACAGACACATAACGGACGTAACATTCTGAGGGAAGATTATTTCCAGCATGTCAGTCAAATTCCACCAAAGCACTGTGTCAAAAAATTTACTACCCATGCACCCTTCCACAGCAGGTTTCTAGAAAATACACTTCACAAACAGAGAACAGGGAAGACAGAGGATACTGAAGGCAGAAAAGAGGGAGATGATGGTTTAAAAAAAAAAGCCCAACACCATAGTCAGCATAGGCTTGGCAGTGAATGTGGACCATGGACAGCGGTCCAAAACGAACAAGAGTAGCCTGAGATGTGGGAGCAGGTATACTCTCTTGGAGAACAGAGTGAAAAATTGTGACAGACACATAGAAATTGAAGCAAACGAAAGCAGAAGATGTACAAGGAAGGAGATGTCATGATGGTACACCACAGTGAACATATTAACACCACAGCCCCCTGTGTTGCCTGGGAGTACAGTCTAGCCAGTGGACCACCAGGGAAGTCCCACCACTCTCCTAACTTCTAACATTATACATCAGTTTGCCTCTTTGAAATTTTGTATAAATGAAATCAGACAACATGTACTCTAGCTAGTGATCTTTTTTATTCACCATTAAGTTTGCAATATTCATCTATGTAGTGGTAATAATAATATGTAATAAACATTTATTTACATAGACACTTAATATAAATATATAAAATAAAACATGTATAGTAACTAATTAAAAATAAAATAGTAACTCAGGCATGCTGAATGAAAATAAAAGTTCCGCATTTAAGAAAAGAATCTAAATAACGAATATTTACTTAATTTTTTAAAAACCTTACTAGGAAATTAGAAAGACGTGCCTTGTACTAAGAGGAAGAAGTTGGGGAAAAATATTTGAATCCTAATATCCTGTGATAGGAAGTCACTGTATATGCACTACACACATGCATTACTTAGATAATTTTTTAAAATACTGATTATGAAAAGAAAAATAATTGGTCCATCTGCAGCACAGTGAAACTGTTTATTGCCGTAACTTCTATTTAGCTGGAGAAAATAGTTTTCCTTCAGAAAAGAAACTTCTGAGTGCACTTTTTTTGATTCAGTTCTAGAAAGCACGATGTGAGAAAATGAAATTTAAAACGTGCTTCTGTTTTCTAAATTGTTATTTGTAATACTTGCAAGAGTGGATTTAGACTGAGTGTGCTGCATAGCTTCTGCCCATAGTATATTCCTGGTCATAATTGTGGGAGTGGGAAATAGAAAAAGTGTATATTAATTCTAACAAGTGAGAGGATAAGATTGAGTAAGCTTGGTACCCAGATGAGAACATCTTTGTGGTTTTCCTGCTGAAGCAGTTAATCCTGTTTTTCCAACGTCCCAAATGATTGAAATAATCATGAAGGGAAACAGTGTTCATGTTCCTCTTTTGTGACTAGCATTTCTCTTCTTTCCGGCTTAGAGAAAGTAGGAACGCACTGATACACACCTTCTTTCAATGAAGTCTTTGATTCTCAGAGTATTGAATTTCAGAAGAAATTCCCTATCCTTTTCAGGATATACACTTTATTTTCCAAATCTTGACAATTCTGAACCTTCAGAATGAACTGCATAAACATGATCTTGCCTGCATGCTGACAAAGCACTGGTTTGTCCCAACAGTCTGTCAAGGCCAAGGGTCTAAAGTTTGTGATCGTTCTGTGAGAGAACAGAAAGAGAAAGCCCAAACGGGAAGGGTTGTAGAGAGGAGTCTCTTTATCTTTATCCAAGCTGTTGTCACCAAAGTCCCTGCAGGAAAAACTAGCAAACAGTGGAATGCTGATTTGGGAAATCTGTCCTCATTTAGACACCACTCTGCTCTCAACACACGGAAGCCACTGAACAGCCTCCACAGTGCTGTAAGCATTAGATGATGTACATCAAGTCAGCAGCAGAGCAAAAATGCAAATCTTTGAAAAGATAGAGAAGTGTGGCATTTATGAAAGTGATGTTAGGAAACAGCTTGAATCACTGGTAAGAGTAGACCAACAGTTATAAAAGAATTGATAAAGATGATAATATGCTTCAAAAATGAATGATGGAAATATTTTTAAATTTGGGAGGCTCTGGGAAAATTGATCAGCTTCCCTTTGTGAAAAACTGATCATTTCAATGATCGAGCTGTGCAATTCAAAAAATATGAAGTAGAGAGTGCTATATTGTGCTAGCAAACATTTCACTAGAAAAATACACTCTTGAAAGTTAATAATTTATTCACCTTGTTTATTCTGAGAACCAGCATGTTTTTTGAAATTAAATATAAAATTTGATCAACTTGAAATAAACATTTTCATTATATTTAGGTTATTAAACTTTTTTTTCCTGAAAGATTTATTACAAAATTTAGCCCTGATTCAAGTGAATTCATTTTAAGTGGCATTTTCTGGTATCAGTTTTTTCCTTAGGTATAAGCATCTCCTCTACTACTTTAAAAATGTATTTTATAAGTGTTTCTGTTATTTTTCACATCGATTAATGTTTATGCTTAATAAGTATCAGCATGACTCAA
>SJYC01079464.1:0-10285 GCA_006408675.1 Madoqua kirkii | reverse complement strand
GCTTCACAGCTGAATTCTACCAAAAATTTAGAGAAGAGCTAACACCTATCCTACTCACATTCTTCCAGGAAATTGCAGAGGAAGGTAAACTTCCAAACTAATTCTATGAGGCCAACATCATCCTAATACCAAAACCTGACAAAGATGCCAAACAAACAAAACAAAACAAAATAAAATAAAATAAAACTACATGCCAATATCACTGATGAATATAGATGCAAAAATCCTTAACAAAATTCTAGCAATCAGACTCCAACACATTAGAAAGATCATACACTTTGACCAAGTGGGCTTTATCCCGAAGATGTAAGGGTAATATCCACAAATCAATCAATGTAATCCACCACATTAGCAAATTGAAAAATAAAAGCCATATGATTATCTCAATAGATGCAGAGAAAGCCTTTGACAAAATTTAACATTCGTTTATGACAAAAAAAAAAAGCAAAAACTCTCCAGAAAGCAGGAACAGAAGGAATATACTTCAACACAATAAAAGCTATATAAGACAAAACCACAGCAAACATTATCCTCAATGGTGAAAAATCAAAAGCATTTCCCCTAAAGTCAGGAACAAGACAAGTGTGCCTACACTCACCACTACTATTCAACATAGTTTTGGAAGTTTTGTCCACAACAATGAGACGAGAAAAATAAATAAAAGAAATCTAAATTGAAAAAGAAGTAAAACTCTCACTGTTTGCAGTGACATGATCCTCTACATAGAAAACCCTAAAGACTCCACCAGAAAATTACTAGAGCTAATCAATGAATACAGTAAAGTTGCAGGATATAAAATCAACACACAGAAATCTCTTGCATTCCTATACACTAATAATGAGAAAATAGAAAGAGAAACTAAGGAAACAATTCCATTCACCATTACATAGAAAACCCTAAAGACTCCACCAGAAAATTACTAGAGCTAATCAATGAATATAATAAAGTTGTGGGATATAAAATCAACACACAGAAATCTCTTGCATTCCTATACACTAATAATGAGAAAATAGAAAGAGAAACTAAGGAAACAATTCCATTCACCATTGCAACTAAAAGAATAAAATGCTTAGAAATATTTCTACCTAAAGAAACAAAAGACCTATATATAGAAAATTATAAAACAGTGGTGAAAGAAATCAAAGAGGACACACATAGATGGAGAAATATACCATGTTCATGAATCAGAAGAATCAATAAAGTAAAAATGAGTATACTACCCAAAGCAATCTATAGATTCAATCCAATCCCTATCAAGCTACCAACGGTATTTTTCACAGAGCTAGAACAAATAGTTTGACAGTTTCTATGGAAATACAAAAAAACCTCAAATAGTCAAAGCAATCTTGAGAAAGAAGAATAGAACTGGAAGAATCAATCTGCCTGACTTCAGGCTCTACTACAAAGCCACAGTCATCAAGACAGTATGGTACTGGCGCAAAGACAGAGATATAGATCAACGGAACAAAATGGAAAGCCCAGAGATAAATCGACACACCTATGGACACCTTATCTTTGACAAAGGAGACAAGAATATACAATGGAGGAAAACAAAACAAAACAAAACAAAACAATCTCTTTAACAGGTGGTGCTGAGAAAACTGGTCAACCACTTGTAAATGAATGAAACTAGAACACATTCTAACACCATGCACAAAAATAAACTCAAAATGGTTAAAGTTCTCAACATAAGACCAGAAATTATAAAGTTCCTAGAGGAGAACATAGGCAAAACGCTCTCCGACATAAATCACAGCAGGATCCTCTATGACCCACCTCCTAGAATACTGGAAATAAAAAAAAAATAAACAAATGGGACTTAATTAAAATTAAAAGCTTCTTCACAAGAAAGGAAACTTTAAGCAAGGTGAAAAGACAGCCTTCTGAATGGGAGAAAATAATAGCAAATGAAGCAACTGACAAAAAAATGAATCTCAAAAATATACTAGCCACTCCTGCAGCTCAATTCCAGAAAAATAAAAAACCCAATCAAAAAATGGGCCAAAGAACTAAACAGAAATTTCTCCAAAGAAGACATAGAGATAGCTAACAAACCCATGAGAAGATGCTCACCATCACTCATTATCAGAGAAATGCAAATCAAAACCACAATGAGGTACCACTTCATGCCAGTCAGAATGGCTGTGATCCAAAAGTCTACAAGTAATAAATGCTGGAGAGGGTGTGGAGAAAAGGGAACCCTCTTACACTGTTGGTGGGAATGCAAACTAGGACAGCCACTATGGAGAACAGTGTTGAGATTCCTTGAAAAACTGCAAATAGAACTGCCTTATGACCCAGCAATCCCACTGCTGGGCGTACACATGGTGAAAACCAGAATTGAAAGAGACATGTGTACCCCAATGTTCATCACAGTACTGTTTATAATAGCCAGGACATGGAAGCAACCTAGATGTCCATTAGCAGATGAATGGATAAGAAAGCAGTGGTACATATACACAGTGGAGTATTACTCAGCCATTACAAAGGATACATTTGAATCAGTTCAATGAGGTGGATGAAACTGGAGCCGATTATACGAAATGAAGTAAGCCAGAAAGAAAAACAGCCTGGTGGCTCAGACTGTAACGTGTCTGTCTACAATGCAGGAGACTCAGGTTTGAGCCCTGGGTTGGGAAGATCCCCTGGAGAAAGAAATGGCAATCCACTTCAGTACTATTGCCTGGAAAATCCCATGGACGGAGCAGCCTGGTAGGCTACAGTCTGTGGGGTTGCAAAGAGTCAGACACTACTGAGCAACTACAGCTACAGCTAATGCATATATATGAAATCTAGAAAGATGGCAATGATAACCTTGCACGCGAGACAGCATAAGATATATAGAACAGTCTTTCAGACTCTGTGGGTGAGGGAGACTATGGGATGATTTGGGAGAATGGCATTGAAACACATATAATATCATATATGAAACAAACCGCCAGTCCAGGTTTGATGCATGATACTGGATGATTGGAGCTGATGCACTGGGACAACCCAGAGTGATGGTATGGGGAGGGAGATGAGAGGGGAGGTTCAGGATGGGGAACATGTGTATACCTGTGGTGGATTCATGTGGATGTATAGCAAAACCAATACAATATTGTAAAGTAATTAACCTCCAATTAAAAAAAAAAGAAACAAGAAAAAATTGTCCTGCAGAAGGGTAAGATTACAATGACTTATCTTTGAAAGAGTACAAAACCCAACTACATACAACTTCTCAATGGAAAAAGAAATGATAATGTCAGAAATATGAATTGACTGTCAAAAGTATGTAAAACCAACTCTATAAGTCGTGAAATTGCAGTCATCCATCTGTTCTGTGACATGGTAAAAAATTACACTTCTAATAAAAATTCAAAACACACAAAAAAAGTTACTTCGTAATTCAAATGGCCATTTTTAAACAGATTGTTTCAGTTCAATTCAGTTCAGTCACTCAGTCGTGTCCGAATCTTTGAGATTCCATGAATTGCATCACACAAGGCCTCCCTGTCCATCACCAACTCCCAGAGTTCACCCAAACTCATGTCCATTGAGTCAGTGATGCCATCCAGCCATCTCATCCTCTGTAGTCCTCTTCTCTTCCTGCCTCCAATCCCTCCCAGCATCAGAGTCTTTTACAATGTGTCAACTCTTTGCATGAGGTGGCCAAAGGACTGGAGTTTCAGCTTTAGTACCATTCATTCCAAAGAACACCCAGGAATGATATCCTTTAGAATGGACTGGTTGGATTTCCTAGAAGTCCAAGGGACTCTCAAGAGTCTTCTCCAACACCACAGTTCAAAAGCATTAATTCTTCGGCACTCAGCTTTCTTTATAGTCCAACTCTCCCATCCATACATAACTATTGGAAAAACCATAGCCTTGACTAGATGTACCTTTGTTGGCAATATCTCTGCTTTTCAATATGTTGTCTAGGTTGGTTGTAACTTTCCTTACAAGAAGTAGCCGTCTTTCAGTTTCATGGCTGCAATCACCATCTGCAGTGATTTTGGAGCCCAAATAAATAAAGTCTGACACTATTTCCACTGCTTCGCCATCTATTTGTCATGAAGTGACGGGACCGGATGCCATGATCTTAGTTTTCTGAATGTTGAGCTTTAAGCCAACTTTTTCACTCTCCTTTTTTCACTTTATTTAGTCCCTAAATATAAATCAATTATATGTTTAAAAGGGTTTTAATGTTAAATTTGTGCCTATAGGAAAAACTGATTAGAAAGTCCAGCTTATTGAAAATGAAGAGATTTGTCCATGTGGTTTAAGTAATTCAACTGAAAGAAGAAATCTTAGATTTTTCAAAGAAAGAGAAAGATAATATCCAAGATTAAGAATTCACAATACAAATGCCATTATAAATTACACATCTAAAATACCAAAGAAAAAATTTTGAATTTCAGAAGACATTATATATTTGACAGCTGTCAGTATCTCTGTCAGTTTCTGCTTTGTTTTCTTAGTGAAACTAGGGCTCACAGATAACCTTTCTTAAGGCAAGTTATTCTATAAATCCAGTGAGCATTTGGGTTTTCTGAAAGTTTGGTGACTCCACAAAAAAAAATATTTTCATCTGAAAAGACTGTCTATATCAGACTTCTTGGCAAAAGAAAGATTACTATGTGCCTGATTTAGTTTAATCTGCATCAGTGGTATTTTAATGTTAACAGTCTCTCTATAGGTTTGGAGGCCATGAAAATTTAACTCTATATTGGCCTTAAACATCCTGAGCTGGACTTGAATCACTTAAGATTAAATAATTTTTTTCTCCTTTTTTTAACTACTTAGGAAGTTAATATGTCTTTTCCCAAAACAGTTGAACACTCAGAGTTAAAAATAAATTAAAAAAAGGATCTACCTAACAATTTAATATCTTACCTTAATGCTTCTAGCTATCAGTAAGGAAGTTTTTTCATGTAAATATGGCTGTCTCTCTATTAGAAACCAGTTCAAAAAGACTATCTAATAGTCTCAGAAAGATGATAATGATAACCCTGTATGTGAGACAGCAAAAGAGACACAGATGTATAGACAGTCTTTCGGACTCTGGGAGAAGGCGAGGGTGGGATGATTTGGAAGAATGGCTTTTAAACATGTATATTATCATATGTGAAACAAATCACCAGTCCAGGTTTGATGCATGATACAGGATCCTTGGAGCTGGTGCACTCGGATGACCCAGAGGGATGGTATGGGGAAGGAGGTGGTATGGGGTTCAGGATGAGGAACACATGTACACCTGTGGTGGATTCATGTCAATGTATGGCAAAACTAATAAAATATTGTAATTAGCTTCCAATTAAAATAAATAAATTTATATTAAAAGAAAACTTTATCTAATAGTCTCAAACCAAAATATAGTCATTTGATGAAAGTAAATTTCCTCAAATAATAACCAATATTCTATATAGTTATTTAGCTATCAGATAACATTTCAGGAAGAAATGCATAAGAAAGATAAAAATCATCAGATATTCATTGTTTTCTTTACTCACAGAGTCACTAAGTTGAAAGAGCTCTAGAATATGTAGTTCAATGCCATCATTTTATTAAAGAGAAGATTGAAATCCTAAAAGATAAAATAATTTTTCCAAGTCACATACTTAGTGACAGATCTGGGGTCAACATTTATCTTGCAGCCCTCAACCAAATGCTCATTTCTCTAAACTACACTGACTGTCAATCAACTAATGACTGTAAAAAATGCAAAACCAAAAAATGATATGTTATAATTTTTGATCTTATGAATCATAATTTAGTAGGAGAGATATTAATATATATAAGACAAAAACTGCAAATGATCAGGACAGGAAATCTGTCCAGAAGCCAGATAATATACATCATGGTGGGTTTGTAGTATTGCAGGAGGCTTGACAAATGGGTAGTGTCTGGGAGTAAGATGAGACTGTGGTGAGAAATATTACTTTATGGTAATTATCATATCATATATCATATGGTTTAAAATTTTTAAATAAATAATTTCCCCAAAGTTTAAGAAATATTTAGTATTTTGCTTTTTCTCCCAATGAAAAATACAACTGAATTAAAACATTAATGATTTTGGTCATATAATTGCTACTTATTGTCATTTGTGTGGATAATTTGAAAGGCATGTTCATTTTCTACTTAAAGAGATTCATTATGATGTTTTCATATGTCATTGTTATATCATCATGTTGTTTGCTTATATTACTCTAAAAATTATTTGCTTCTCTTTTTTTATCCTACCAGGGGTACTTCATTTAGGCAATTGATTCACTATTATTAAACTTTTAACCATGAGTTAAGAAAATCTTTGCTATTAATTTGTTCAGCCATTTTTCTCCATTTTAGGGAGGAGTATTGAGTCAAGACATTTGAGTTTTGTTAATTTTTGAAGCTGATCATTTGGAGATTTCTTGAAGAATTACTCCAGTTGTTTCAGCACAGTTTATTTAATTCAAAAAAGATATTAATTTATATTTTGCATTTTTGGTGTGAGGGATTAACACTGGAGGCAGATGGCTTTCATCTGAAACATTTATTTTATTGGTCAATAAAAATATTTATTTTTTTCTGCACAAGAATCTATAATGACACTTCTTAGCTTAAATGGACATTTAAAAAATATTTGCACATCCTACATGCTTCAGGGAGATCAGTGAGTGTATGTGGGGTAAGGTACAGGGGAGCAGGGACTACTTCCACATCAACCACAATAGTGGCATTTTTATCTATTTTCTATATTGTGACTTTGATTCTGCAAAGTTTATATTTAAAAAGGTAGGAAGACCTTTTACAAAGTTTAAGCTTTTCAATTTTTGAAAACTCCTTGCCTAACGGATAAAGATCAAAGTTAGTCAAGGTTCTCCACATTCTCATTACTTTTTCTGCTTTTTCCTCTATGCAAACACTTTGTCTCATCCAAGCTTATTTCATAGACATTGTCTAAACATGACTTGTGGGGTTATTTTACTCTCTGCTTTTGTATCTATTTGCAAAACACCTTCTTGAAAGCTTTACTTTACTACTCTTTAATCTCTACCCTTCTATCCAAATGTCATCTGCCCTTCCAATGTTTTATTGAAGTTAAACTTCTCCCATGAAGTCTTCCAAATTATAATAGCTGGAAGTGACCTCTCTATTCATTGA
The DNA here is from genome assembly GCA_006408675.1 of Madoqua kirkii. NCBI lineage: Eukaryota > Metazoa > Chordata > Mammalia > Artiodactyla > Bovidae > Madoqua > Madoqua kirkii. The sequence goes on along the minus strand of SJYC01079464.1, from coordinate 3,157 downwards.
ATTCCAGTACTATTTATCACAGAAGGAATAGGCAACTCACTCCAGTATTCTTGCCTGGAGAACCCCATGGACAGAGGAGCCTGGTGGGCTACATGCTATAGGGTTTCAGAGCCGGACACGACTGAAGTGACTTAGCAGTAGCAATAACCCCTGGGTCCCTTCAATGTAGTGCTCTAATTTATACATCAAAGTGAGAACAAGCATGCTGAACATAAGGCCTGAAGAAACAACTCAGTGTTTCTATCAAATGTAGTACAGCAGCTACACAGTCCATGAAATGCTCATTAACAAGTCAAGGCAATATGCAGTTTATGAGTATACAGGTTCACTTTGCATATTAATGAGAAATGTGTAATAACATTTATAGATCTTGCTGCTCCACATGCAGGGAACATTGAGATTAGAGCTGGGCTATATAAATGTCTAATGGATTTATGGTCATGCAATGCTGCTGTTTTAGAACAGTAGTCTCTTAACAGCCACAAATGTCCTATTTATATGCAGGTACTTGGCATCTAACTTATTTCTTGAGCCACGGATTATTTTTACTATAGATTTCTAACCTACAATACAGATCTACCACCAACAGCTTTATGAAAAAAAAAACCTTTTATAAACAAAGCAATTGGGGTTTTCCTGTCATAATAATGTACATTATCCTAATGTTTCATAAAAATCTTTCATTTAAAGGGGAGAAGCCAAATTGTCAGGAAAAAAAAAAAAAAAACAAACAACTAGCTAACATGTAACTAAAGTGAAAGTGAAATCACTCAGTCATGTCCAGCTCTCTGCAGCCCCATGGACCGCAGCCTAACAAGCTCCCCCATCCATGGAATTCTCCGGCAAAAGTATTGGAGTGGGTTGCCATTTCCCTCTCCATGAACAGTATGAAAAGGCAAAAAGATAGGACACTGAAAGATAAACTCCCCAGGTTGGTAGGCGCCCACTATGCTGCTGCTAAGTCACTTCAGTTGTGTCCAACTCTGTGCTACGCCACTGACAGCAGTCCACCAGGCTGCTCCGTCCCTGGGCTTCTCCAGGCAAGAACACTGGACGGGGTTGCCATTTCCTAAACAAGATTGCAAATGCTGAAATTAAAATATGGTTTTCTACTTTACTAGCAGCCTGTGATTTAAAAACTCCAATCCCACCCACAGGAAAGGGAGAGGGTGGAATATACACACGTATTCATTCATTTCAAAGCATGCTTAAAAGACCTCAAACCAGAAAACAATGATATCAACTTCTTAGATGCTATCTCCATGTCTGGGAAGTCTTGCCTGATGAGCCTTCAGTCTCATAGCCTTCCTCCACATATGCTTTACAATATGAATTAAGAATATTTCTTTAAAAATCAATAGTTCTAGAAGCATATTCTTTCAGTTTCATCACATTTCAAAATTTATTGAATTTTGTAGACAAACTAGGCATGCACAGTTTTTAGTTTCGTTGTAAGCAGTATTGAGAAAAGCTGATAAATAATTTTTAAAAAATCAAAGGGACACCATGATAGAAACAGACCTTACCAGCAGCAAAATCTTATGTGGCATAACTTTTTGGAATATGCTACTTGGTGTAGATATTCCACATAAACCAAAAGTACTTCATTAGAATAAATAGCAAATTAGAAAAAAATGGAGGAATTGTGGAAGGCCTAAAGAAATTCAATAATCTTCTAAAGTTAACTCATTAATAGTAGATCTCATTATTTTTAATTGTTATTTCCATTATTTCTTTCTTTCCAAATAAAATTCTTTGCAGAATACATGCATTCAAGCTAGCCTGAATGGGTAGCACTTTGCTTAACAAATTCTGTGTGCTCTGAAATGTATGTCAATACCTAAAGTATATCTATGCATTTTAATATTTTATAATTTCTTCATTTATCTGATGGAAGACACATTTTTAATTATTTTGCAAAAGTGAACTAGATGTTTTTATACAATAGAAATATTTTTGTCTTCTTGTACTTTTGGAGGCAAGAAATAATTATGGGCTCTTGATTGTCAAGGACATCAATATGATATATCATAAAACTGCTTCAAAACAAACCATCAGAATGGAGTAAGATGAAAAGGGGCAGAAAAGTATGCTATGATATTTTTCTAATAATGCAAAGTTATCCCTATGGGATCCACAATATACATTTTAAAGTAAAAATAATCACATGTAGAATGGCACCATTTTCTAAGTTTTCTTTAGATGTTTAGATAAGTGAAAACATAAGTATAGTTAAAATGGAGATCAACAATAAATATGATTTCATTTCTGATGAAGTGATTTTGGATGCTAAGTGCCAAATTCATATTTTATACTCTTTGCCCTTAGCAGTATATGTTTAGTGATATTGCATTCTAAGAGTAATGTCTTTCAGTTCAGTTCAGTTCAGTCTCTCAGTCATTTCAGATTCCTTGCGACCCCATGAATCTCAGCATGCCAGGCCTCCTTGAATATCACCAACTATTGGAGTTCACTCAGACTCACGTCCATCGAGTCTGTGATGTAAGTGATTTTGGATGCTAAGTGCCAAATTCATATTTTATACTCTTTGCCCTTAGCAGTATATGTTTAGTGATATTGCATTCTAAGAGTAATGTCTTTCAGTTCAGTTCAGTTCAGTCTCTCAGTCATTTCAGATTCCTTGCGACCCCATGAATCTCAGCATGCCAGGCCTCCTTGAATATCACCAACTATTGGAGTTCACTCAGACTCACGTCCATCGAGTCTGTGATGCCATCCAGCCATCTCATCCTTGGTCGTCCCCTTCTCCTGCCCCCAATCCCTTGCAGCATCAGAGTCTTTTCCAGTGAGTTAACTCTTCGCATGAGGTGGCCAAAGTACTGAAATTTCACCTTTAACATCAGTCCTTCCAAAGAAATCCCAAAGAGGATCTCCTTCAGAATGGACTGGTTGGATCTCCTCGCAGTCCAAAATAATGTCTGTGCTTTTGAACATATTATCTAGGTTGGTCATAACTTTCCTTCCAAGGAGGAAGCGTCTTTTACGTTCATGGCTGCAGTCAGCATCTGCAGTAATTTTGGAGCCCCCCGCCCCAAAAGTCTGACACTATTTCCACTGTTTCCCCATCTATTTCCCATTAAGAGATGGGACCAGATACCATGATCTTTGTTTTCTGAATGTTGAGTTTAAGCCAACG
>SJYC01079460.1:0-10931 GCA_006408675.1 Madoqua kirkii | reverse complement strand
CTGTAAGGTTGGAAGAATCGAATTTTAGTGCCGAAATAAAAAGCGCAATGTTTTTCTTGCCCGTTGCGGTGAATTTCCTTTACAAGGAACAACAAGAAGAATTTAATGAAAAAATTTTAGAATATGTTGGAAAAGATAAAACAGACTACCGACTTCATACGTCAGTGCGTCAATTTTGAACCCGAAATAGGGATAATCCTCGGAACGGGATTGGGAAATTTGGCGGATGAAATAGAAGTTTTAAAAACGTTGAGTTATTCTCAAATTCCTAATTTCCCCGTTTCAACGGTTCAGGGACATAAAGGACAATTAGTTTTTGGAATGCTTTCGGGTAAGAAAGTTGTTGCGATGCAAGGTCGTTTTCATTTTTACGAAGGATATTCGATGCAGGAAGTAACGTTTCCGGTTAGAGTATTGAAAATGTTGGGAATAAAACTTTTAGTTGTAAGTAACGCCTCGGGCGGTATGAATACGACTTTCAAAGTAGGCGACATTATGGTTATAACAGACCATATCAATCTTTTCGGAACTAATCCGCTTATCGGAAAAAATATTGACGAATTAGGTCCCCGTTTTCCTGAAATGTCTGAGGCTTACGACAAAGGACTTGTTAAAAAAGCTTTTGAAGTTGCCGAAAAAAACAACATTCACCTTCAAAAAGGCGTTTATATCGGTGTTACGGGTCCAACTTTTGAAACTCCTGCCGAATACAGATTTTTCAACATCGCCGGAGCAGATGCCGTAGGTATGAGTACCGTTCCCGAAGTGATTGTGGCGCGCCATATGGGATTAACGGTTTTTGCGTTGTCTGTTATAACGGATATGGGCATCGGAACAACCGAGAAACCGACTCACGAAGAAGTTCAAAAAGCCGCCGCCAAAGCCGAACCGAAAATGACTTTGGTAATTAAAGAAATGTTGAAAGAGATTTAGATTTTAATACTATTTGTGTTATTTTGCAAGGGGGGATATGTTGCTTACGACATATCCCCCCTTTGTGCAAATATAAAAAAACCGGACGGCGTTGAAACGCATATCCGGTCAAAAAATCTATTATCATGAAAAAATTTTTTGTTACATCGTTTTTCCGTTGTGGAGTTTTCGGCGGATTTTTTCAGCCGTCCAGTTGTGAATTGTAGTCCAACGAGTCATCGGGACGTTGAGACTTGTGCAGACAAAAATGTGTCCTTTAATGCCTTTAAAGGGTTTCATACCGTTTTCTTCGTATCCCGAATCAACAAAATCCATAAACATATAATTTATGTTCATTGTTACGATGTTGAAGTTGAAACCGAAAGTTGCGGCTACTGACAACGGTTTTTTGGCTTGAAGTTTTTCACCGAATTTGTCGGAAGTCCAACTTGCTTTCATTCCGCGTTGCATCATAAAGTTTACCGTCGGTTGAACACCGATGTAAGCGTATTGCATGTCGCGGTAAATATCGCTCGTGGAGAATTTAAACAAAATCGGGATTTGCAAACCTACGGCGCGGAAAGTTTCTTTAACGTTGTAATCACCGTTTTTGGTGGTATACTTGTTTGTAAAGCCGTAATCTACTATTTTTCCGCCGATTTGAAGACCGGTTTTATTGTTTTTGAGGTCGACATTGTAAACAACGCCGATTTCAAGACCGGGGGTGTAAGTAAAACCTTTTTTGTCCTGATACATATCTCCGTCTTGCGAGTGAATCAAAACCTGCGGAGATTCGCCGCCTATTGCAGAGCCGAATCCGTGGTTGATTCCCAAAACGAAATTCATATAACGGTATTCGGTTTTGTTTTCGATTTCACCGCCCATCTGAGCCATAAGCATATTGCTTGTTAAAAGGCTCAGTATCAATATGGTAAATATTTTTTTCATCTTGTTACAGTTTTAATTTTATTATCATTACGGTAAATATTCCCAATTGTCATTGAGACATTGAACGGTTGTTTCGCCTTTTATTCTGCCAGAGCCGAAAGAAAATATTCCGCGTGCATTTTCTTGAAAATCTTCCGAAAATTTATCGTCGTTGCGGGTTATGGCAAATCCCGTTGCGCCTTCGCGGTAAATGTTGCTGCAATCGGCACATTGTGTCCAAGTATTCGTGTTGAAGTCAAAACTCCATAAATCGTTGAGAAGTTTGGTCGTACCTTCTTCGCCTTCGCGACCAGTGCCGACATAGAATTTTTCGTAAACATCGCCGTCTTTGGTGTAATTGAGATAAAAAGATGCTGCATTGGCTCTTGCTACAAAGCCTTCGGGTGCGGTTGTTATTTCTTCGATTATTAAATGGTTTTGGTCATCGCCGGTTATTATTTGATAGAATTTTTTTGACAATCCGCTCATAGAACTTTCGCCCGTTCCGACAATGACTCTTTGTCCGCAAGTTTGGCAAACGGGTTGATAAAGACCTTCCGTTAAACGGTCTTTTTGACCTTCGCTACCGGTTTGCAACCACGGTAAACCGGGGGTTTTTGTTATTTGTACTTTTGCGAGTTCAGTGTCTTCTTCAAAATTATATACTGCCGTACTTAAATCTTCCGTAACATCGTAACGATAAATCGCCGATACTTTTGCATCTTTGTCGTTTTTGCCGTAACCGACATAGTAGAAAGTTTCTCCTGCAAAATCCAATGTAAAGGCCACGCAACCTTTGAGAGGGCGCTCTAAGTCTGCAACACCGCTTGCTGTTGCTGTTGGTTGGAGCATTGTTGCACCAGGTGTATTTCTGTTGGTGGTAACATATATAACGGTTTCTTCTTTTTCGTTTCCATCGCTATCTTGCTTTGTAACGTTTTTTTCGTATTGATATACTTGTTTGCCCTTTGAACTTTTTGCGTCTACCTTTTTTCCGTAATTAGGATGGTCGGTTTGTTGGCAGAATTTTCCGCTTTTTAAAGCATAGTACATTACGGTTTCGGTGCTTTACCGCCTTGAATTTCGCCGCCGATAATGTAAAGCAAATAATCACCGTTTGTTTTTTTATATGCGAACATTGCACCGTTTGCTCTTGCTTCTTTCCCAGAGGCACTTGTTCCGCCGTTGGTGCAGGTTGCCAATTGCGACCAAGAATCGGTGTTTTTGTCGTATTTCCATAAGTCGTTATAATAACTTGCGCCGTTTTTGCCGCCGTAAATGTAGGTGTCCTCGCCGATTGTGCAATTGAAACAATTATATCTTTTTGTAAAAGGTGCTAAGGCGTTGTTGCGTTGAAACCAAACATCGTGCGGTAAAACGGTTTTTATGGAAACAACGTTGGTGTTGTAAATTATGTGCCCTGAGTAGTTTCGATGTAAGAGCGCAGATAATATTGAGAATTGAAATTCAAATTGTGGCAAGTACCTTTAAATTCACATTCCGTTTCGGTGGAATCTACTTTTATGGCATTAATGTCTTTGTTTGAAATAACAAAACAATCAGAACCGTCTTTAACGGGGTTGTTAGAAGTGTGAGAATAAACGTATCCTACTGATTTTACGGCATTTTTCGTTAAATCCAACCCTTCAAATTTTGAATACAATTTTATGTAACAATCAAGTTCTTCAACTTTGTTTTTGTTGTTAATAACGATGCTGAATTTGTTTTCTTCCACAGAATCTTTTGCCGCCTTTCCGTACATAAAACCGCCGCTGCCGGTAACTATTGTTTGAGGAATGGTGTCATTAACGCCGCTGATTATATCTTTGCGCGTTATCAGATACGCCTCCTCGCCTTGTTCCTTAATACAGCCAGCGGCAAGTGCCGCAGCCGTAAAAAGGGAATAGATATAAATTTTTTTCATACGTTTTAAAAAATTTTCAGATTAATAGATTTTTCTTATTATGTTTAACATTATGCCAAAAACCGTTCCAAAAATTAAAGCAAACTAAAATTAATTGCTTAAAATTTTTGCTTCGACACGTCTGTTGTTTTGACGGCCTTCTTCGGTGGCGTTGGTATCTCTGGGACGGTCGGGACCGTAACCTTTGGCTACAACTTGACTTTCACCCACGCCGAGGGTAATCAAATGAGCCCTTACTGATTCGGCACGTCTTTGGGAAAGTTGTATGTTGTATTGACGGTTGCCTTGATTGTCGGTGTGTCCCGAAACCTCTATCACAAGTTTCGGATAAAGCCTGAAAATCTCAGCCAAACGTTCCAATTCGCCGAAAGATTCTTCCCTTAAATCGCTTTTGCCGGTATCGAAAAAGACGTTGTTGAGAACGACTTTTGAACCCGGATTCATCGGCAGAAGTTTTATGTCTTTCTTAATTTCCTGATAAGAAGTGGTTTGAGGAATGTCGAAGTTTTCGCTGTAAACAAATATCCGCTCGCCGCAACGGTCATTGCGTAGTTTTTGCCAGATTCCAACATAACGGTATATTCGCCCGTTTCGGAATCGGTCATAATTTGTTGCATAACTTTGTTAGTGGCGTTGTCGGTAATGGTGATTTGGGCGTAAAGGTTTTGTGTGCCGTCATAATCGGTAACTTTTCCTTTAACAACCGTTAAACGCATCGTTTTGATAACTTCGGGTTTTTCCAAAGGCAAAATCGGTTCTTTTGCTAAATCTGCCGCCAAAGGATTGCGCTGAATGGGGGGCAACTGAATTATCGGTTCGTTCAAAAGCAAAACTTGATAAATGTCGTAATCGCCTTTTGACCCCGGCATTTTAGAACTGCAATATCCTAAACGCGTTTCGCCGGGCGAGAGTTGGAAAAAGTTTTCGTCGTTGCCCGAATTAAGACCCAAACCGAGATTTTCGGGTTTGTTCCATTTTCCGCCTTTGTAAGAAGATTTTAAAATGTCAAATTCGCCGACACTCATTTGTCCGTTTGAGGAGAAATAAATTACCGTGTCGCCGCTGCCGAAAGAGGCAAAAACTTCGTCGTACTGACTGTTGATTGCATCGCCTAAATTTTGCGGTTTGCCGTATTTGCCTTTTGACTTTTTAGCAAAGAAAATGTCGTAACCGCCTATGGTTTTGCCTTTGGCTGACGAAAAAATTATCATCGAAGAATCCTTTGAAAACGAAAGCGAAATGGCTTTTTTGAGATATTTTCCCATTCCTTTGAACGTTCCTTCGCCTTTTTTGCGGTAAAAACGCATAATTTTTTTGCCGCCTGTGTTAGTGAAAATATTTGTTCCGCTGATGTTCATATTAATCGGATAATCCGATTTGGCGGTATTGAGCGGAGAACCGGCGTTTTGAGGATTGGGATATTTTCCGTTTTGAGCCCTTGCAAAATAAATTTCTGCCGAAGGGTCGCCGTCTTTGTCAAGTTTTTTTGACGAATTGCCTTCCGTCATTTTTGCGGCGTAAAAAAGCGAAGAGTCCATATTGCAAAAAACGGGTGCAATTTGCGGCATATCGTTGTTGATATTTCCTTCCACGGGGCGGCAAATGGCTTTTTCATCAACGTTTTTGAGAGCCAAAGCCAAATCGCACTGAGCGAGTCTTAATGCAATGGAGTTTTTGAGAAGTTTTTTAGTTTTTTCGTCAAACGAAGAAACACATTCGTCAAAATCTTTTCTTGCCTCGTCAAATTTGTTGAGATGTTGTTTTGCCACGCCGAGCCAATACTGACAGTCGGGCGAGACGTTGGACGAAAAATCGTATGCATCGGTTAAGTGTCTGATTGCCAATTTGTCGGACGAACTTTTAAGTTCGCTTATGCCCAAACGGTAGAGTAGGGGAGCATACATTTCGTTGTATTCGGCGGCGTTGAGATAATGGGTTGCCGCTTTGCGGTAATAACCGTGGAGGTCGCCTTTTAAACTTTTTTTGTAATATTTGTTTCCGAGCGAAACTTGTTTCCAAGCCTCTTTTTTGCCTGCTTCGAGGTTTAAAAATTCGCTTTTTTTGATTTTCGGCGAGTTTTGGGCAAAGACGTTGCCCGAAAAAAATGTTAAGACTGCCGCCGTTAATAATATAATTTTTTTCATAATTTTATTCTTTTTCGGTTGCTTTTGTTTTTCCGTTAATACTTTGGCGTTTCTCTTGTCGGTTTCAGCGCCTTTGAGATTAAACTGCATTTCCTTGGCATTGGCTCTGTTGTTGTAACCAGCAATGCTTTCGGGGTCTTTTTTAATTGCCTCGGAATAATATTTTTCTGCCTCGGCATATTTTTTCTGAACCATAAGCATATTGCCGTAGTTGATGTAAGCATCGGGCGAGGACGGATATTTGTCGATGCACGACTGAAAATCTGCTGCGGCGTTTTTGTATTTTTTGGCTTTAACGTACATATTTCCCCTTTCGTTCAGATAATCTTTTTCGCCGTCTTTGTCGTGTTGAAGGGCGAGGTCGATGTCGGAAACGGCACCCGTAAAATCGTTTTGAGCGGCTTTAACCTGTGCGCGCAAGATGTAGACGAAGGCTGCCGAGGGTTGAATTTCAAGAGCCGTGTTGTAATCGTCGATTGCGGCTTTGTAGTTGCCCATTTTGAATTGTGCCGCTGCTCTGTCGCAATAGGCATTGGTAAATTTTGGGTTGATTCTTATTGCCTCGTTGTAAGAGACTTCAGCTTGCTTGTAACGACCTTGAATAAAATAAACATAGCCGTAAAAATATTGTACGTCGGCTTTGTTGTAACCTAACATTTCGGCTTTTCTTACCATTTTAAAAGCAAATTCGTAGTTGCCCATTCTGGCGTGCGAAACGGCTCTGCCCATATAGTAAACGGGTTTTTGACGTTCCATCAAAACGGCAGCCGTAAAATCTGCCATTGCTTTTTTGTTTTGAAATTTTTCCAAATACATAACGCCGCGGCTGTAAACGGCTTTGTCAAAATGGTCTCTGAGTGAAGAGGCTTTCGTAAAATTGTCGATTGCGTTGTCGTATTCGCATTTGTAAGCCTCGGTTATTCCTTTGTTGTAAGCAAGAGCCGCATCTTGTCCGCCTAAAATTATAAGCGTTTTAGAAGTGTCGGTCTGAGCCTTCAAAACTCCGGAAAACAGCATTAATAAAATAAAAATTTTTTTCATATTTTATAGCATTTTGTGATTACAAGTATTCGTTTAATTCCGGTAAAGATTTGGTTATCATATCGTTATACTCTTTTATTTCGTTGTAAAGCAGTTCGGCGGAAGTTTTTCTGTTTTTTCTGAACAGCCACAGCAAAGTATGGGCTTTTGACAAAGCCGTTAAATCCACAGATTTTATTTCTTTTGCTTTTTCGGTTGCCGAATCAAAATATTTTTTTGCATCTGCATATTTTTCAAATCGTTCCATCAAAACTATTCCTATTGATAATAAGCAAAGAATGTACCGAGACGAATCAAATTGTTCGGCATATTTTTTATGTTTGTTGAAAATTTCGGTCAGAGTTTCTAAATCGGCATTGTCGGACATTATGTCTGATTTTAGTTCCAAAGACTTCATTATCAACTCTTTATCGTTTTCAACTTCGGCAATTTTTATTGCATTTTCTATGTATTTGAGTGCGAAATCGCATATTGACATAGTTTTGTTATCGTAAGAAAAAGTTTTTTTCAACAAATTTTCGTCTTCTTTTGACGTTAAAAGATTGGCAAAATCAAAATAATCTTCTCCGAGTTTTTTCCAATCGTCTTCTTCGGAAGAAATGTTGAGAGCAGAAAAATAATTGTTGAAAGTATTTTGTAAATCTCCGTTTTCGAAGTATATGTAAGCGATTGATTTATAAATCGTTATTTTGTTATAAGGAGTTGCGCTTGCAAGGTAGTTTTTCAGTTTCGACAAATATTCTTCTCCTTTATCGTTTTCGTTTTGCGAAAAATAAATTTCCGCAATATTTTCCAAACAATTAATTCTTTCTTCAAAATTGTCTGATTCTTTGAAATAGTTGCAACCTTTTTCTAAATATTTTAAGGCTTTCAGCGGTTCCGACGGTTCTTTTTTCAACAGACATTCCGCCAAATTTTGACAAATATCTCCCTTTTCGCTGGGCGAATCAAATTCTTCCAATTCGTCCAAAACCGATTTGTAATATTCTGCCGCCTCGGAATATTGTTCAATTTTTCGTACATTAAAGCCGTGTTTTGGAGATTGTTGATAATTCCGTCGGCATTTTTAACGATTTTGTAGTTTTCATACGCCTTATAATAATATCTCAGAGCATCGCGGTATCTTGATATCGTGTCGAAAGCATAACCGATGTTGTTGCAAATAAATGCAAGCATATTATTGTCGTTGAAATACGAATAAATTTCGGCTGCTTCGATGTAATTTTCTATCGCTTTGTCGTAAATTTTGGCATCGTATTGGGCATCGGCAAGTCCCGTAAGACATTTAGCGGCATCTTTTCCGTCAGGGAAAATAAATTTTCTTTTTATGATAATATCAACCGCCTTTTGAAGAAAAGGGATTGCTTTTTCGGATTTTTTGTCGTTGTGATAAAATATTCCCGTGCGGAACAAACAGCCCGATTTTAATGTTGTATCGGATATTTTTTTTACTTCTTCAACCGATAAATTGTAATAATTTTCGGCGGCTTTTTTGTCGCCTTTGTTCTCAAAAAGCAATGCAATATCGGAATATTTTTGAGCCGTGCCTTCATTGTCGCCGTTTTTTTTGTGAAAATTGAGAAGTTGAAAATTATTCATAAGAGCCTCTTCGGTATCTCCTGACGATTCGTATGCTAAGGCGGCATTGTCGATGCAACGGGAATAACTTTCTTTTTCGCCGGTTTCTAAGAAAATATTTCCGGCTTTTTTGAAAATTTGAGCCGCTTCTTTGTAACGGTCGGTGTCTTTTTTAATGGTTGCAATATAAAAAAGCGTGAGTGCCTCGCCGTTTTTGTCGCCGTTGCCCGAACAAATTTCCAAAGTTTTTTTGAGCGATTCTTCGGCGGGCTTATATTTTTTAGACAATCTTAACGCATCGGCATAATTTCTGAGCGAATTTGTAAGAGGTTGATAAGAATCGGGAAGTTCTCCGTAAATTTGAGATGCTTCCAATAGGTTTTTTGCCGATTCGTCGTATTCGCCAGTGTTTTTTTGGGCGGCTGCCAACTGTTCTAAGGTTGAAGCGGTGTTTGAAGGTTGCCGTTTTGACGTAAAATTTTCAGGGAAACTTTGTAGTTGTAAACCGCCTCGGTAAAATTGTTCATTTTTTCGTAAACGCCGGCAATGTTGTTGTATGAGGCACTTTGACTTTCTTTGTCGGAAAAAGCAGTACTGATTTGGAGAGAATGTTTAAAATATTTCATTCCTTCTTCTAATTTTCCGAGGGCACAATATGCGTTGCCGAGGTCGGTTGAAATAATGGTCTCGAGATATTTGTCCGACTTTTTTTGCGCCGTTTCGAGAGCCGTTTTAAAACTTTCCGCCCCTTTTTCGTAGTTTTCTCTGCAACAATATGTCATTCCCATAATTCTGTGGGCTTCTATTGTTTCCGTGCTGTCGGCAGGCGAAGGCGAACTTAAAAATTTGTTGCAATATTTTTCGGCTTTGTTGTAATCGCGTTTGAGATAATTGAGGTATCCGAGGTTGAAATACGTATCAACAAGGCCTTCTTGAAATTTAAGTTTTTTGCAGATATTTTTCGTGTTGGACAAATAAAATTCAGCTTTTTCGTATTCGCCTTTTTTGAGTGAGATATTGCCTAATTGACTGTAAGTGAGAGCAACTTTGTGTTCGTTTTTGAGTTTTTTGTCAAGACGGAGAGCCTTTAAGAAAAAGTTTTCCGCTTCAAAATATTTTTCTTCGACGGTTTTTAACATTCCGAGATTTTTGTAACAAACCGACAGATTGACTTCGTCGCAAATGTCTTTGGAAATGTAAGTTGCTTTGTAAAAAAACAATTCGCCGAGTTCGTAAGTTTCTTTTTCGCAAAATGCGAGCCCCGCATTTATGTAAATGCGTGATAAAAGAATTTTGTCGTCTTTTTTTATGGCTTTGAGTTCTAATTCGGAGAGTTTGTCTTCGATATCGGAAAGTTTGCCGAAAAAACGATTGACGAACAAATAATTTAATTCTACTAAATTTTCTGCATTTTCGTCTACTTTGTTTTTATGACAGATAGAACGCGCATATTTTAAACTTATCATTGCGCGGTCGGGGTCGTTTTTTTGAATGAAAACTTGTCCCAAAAAATTGTGACACAATGCGCAGACGGAATAAAAACCATATTTTTCGCTTTCGTCGGCGGTTTCAAAAAGGATTTCCGAGGAATTTTTGAAATCGTAACGGTAATATTTTTCAACACCTTTTCTAAGACGAGCAAAAAAATAATCTTCGCTTTTGCTTTTTTGTCCGACAACTGAGCACATTAAATCCGCAATTTCTTCCGCCTTTTCGTAAAGACCTTTGAAATTTAGAATTTTATTTTCTATTTTGTATAATTCGTAAATTGTTTTAAGGTTTTCTTTTGTTTTTTTAGGATATTTTTCTTGAAACGCCGGTAGAAAAAATTGTACGAAATTCAATACCGAATCGTAATGAAAATTATTCAGTTCCTTTTGTAATAAATCGAAAATCAGCGGTAAATAATTTTTGTCGGGTTCTTTCCCTAAAAAATCAGTTAAAGGCAGAAAATCTTTTCGGAAAAAAACATTTTGTTTGCTTTTGTAAAAATCCGTTATTTCTTTTTCCTGATTTTTTCGGGCAACTTTTACGAGTTCTTTTTCTGCTTTGCCGTCGAAAATAAAATGAAAAAAATAATTTTCCTTTAAAATTTTAATGCACTTTTTATAACATTGAGGCTTTTCTTCTATCAACTTTAAAAAGAGCATTTGCAGTTTTAACGGAGAAAGTTTTTCCGTTATGGGGAGTTGAAAATTTTGCGACACTGACATATAATCCAAAATCCCATTTACTAAAAAGGGATTTGCAGCACTTATTTTTTGAACTTCGTTTGCAAAGCGGGGCGGAAATTTGTTTTGCGGAAACCGTTTTTCTATCAACAACGCAATTTCTGCCAACTTCAACGGATTTAAGGTTAAAACCTCGGTTATTTCGTCGAATTTATTTATCAAAAGAATCGTGTT
>SJYC01079458.1:0-30341 GCA_006408675.1 Madoqua kirkii | reverse complement strand
CCACGGAAGGGCTGGACCCTGATGCACCCAGGGCGACTCACACACTACCACGAGGGGCTCCCTACCACCAAAGGCACTCGCTACATCGCAGTCTCCTTCGTCGATCCCTAACTGGCCGGGAGTGGCCACCACGGACCTTTTCCTCTTGGTCAACAACCACTGCTCAGCAGCCTCCGGCTCCTCGGGGCCCAGGGAACGGGGATCCAACCTCCAGGCTCTTGACCTCTTACTGCGTTTGAGCCACCTTCGGACAGATGGGGCCGCAGGCCAGAGGCAGAGCACAGCTCCTTGGCCGGGACCTTCCTGGTGCTCTGGATGTTTTCCAGGGAAAAACTGTTCACTTTCACGCATTGTAGCAACTGGTCTTTTCTCACCCATCTTCCTGAAAAACCCAGTCCCACTTCCTCTGCTTCTTCCAGGAGCCAGTGCTTGAGCACAACAGGGGCTGACCCAGCTGCCCAGAGACTCTAGGGGTGAGAAGTCACACCCCAGAGCTTTTCCCCAGCAGAGCTGCAGCCTCAGGGCCTTCTGCTCCAGGGCTGACACTGAGACCTGGGTCAGACTCAAGTCCCCACATGGCTGTGGGACTGCAGCAGCCCCATCCTCCCTGGCTCCTATCATGGGAGCAGAACGCTGTCCCTTGGAGATGGTGACTCGGAACACCTCCTGGGAGACAGGAAGTGCATGGATGTCGCAGCTCCATCCTCTGCTTGACCTTTGCTGGGGGTGGGGCAGAGCAGGGAGTGGTGTATCTGCACACTGCACTGCGTCATCCTGTCCTGGATGCCTCTGGAGAGAGGGACAGACAGAAACAGTGTTCCTATTAAAGGTCATTCAAACCACTGAGTGGGAGATGCTGGGGTAGGCGGGTGTGCACGTGTCAGGGCGGGTGTCTGCAGGGAGAGGTTTCAATAGCGAGGAAGGCTGGCTGTGTCAGCAGATTGGGTGACTTGGGTCTCTGTCTCATTTGCACATTTCATAAACCCTCCATATAAGCCAGGCCCTGCCACCTGGGGTACATGGTGTCATCTCCCAAGATCCAAACCAGATGTCACTCTCCTCTGAAGCCTTTGCTGACCACCCTTCCTGTGCACATGAACATCAGGGAAGAGAGAACGTCTGGTGGTCCTGCCACTCTCTGGGCAGATATGTAGCATCCATAACATGTCAAGGCATTTATTAATGTTATGAAGTGTTAGTTGCTTGGTTGTGTCTGACTCTTTGTGACCCCACGGACTGGAGCCTGTCTCCATGGGATTCTCCAGGCAAGAATGCTGGAGTGGGTAGCCATTCCCTTCTCCGGGGGATCTTCTTGACCCAGGGATTGAATCTGGGTCTCCCGCATTGCAGGCAGATTCTGTACTGCCTGGCCACCAGGGAAGCCCATTTATTATTAATAAGTGCCAGCCTCTGGCCACCCCTGCTGCGGGCTGGCCAGCATGCATGTCAGGCACTCAGCGTGCAGTCTTCTGGGGTGGGGACTAGCACTGCCTTTTTATAGATGAGGAAACGTAGGCTTGGAGAGGCCAAGTAACTGACCTAAAGTCACAGACGTAAGTGCTAAGGATGGGGATTTGAATATGATTTCAGTAGTAATCTGGTCCCTGCCCCACCCCCACCTCCTAGGTACCCTGTAGTCATGGATGGGAACAGATAAAAAACAAAATGCAGTTCACTGTGAACCCAGGATGATAAATGTCACATGGCTTTATGAACTGTGAGGAGGTTAGTTTTTCTAGGTGATTTTTGCCATCTGGCAATGTCTAAAGGGATTTGAGGTGGTCACAACCTGGAAAGGGGGTTCCTGGCAGTAGTGGGTTGGGGCCAGGAATGATCCTAGACATCCTACAAGACATCCTGGCTGCCAACAAAGACTTGACCCCAATACCAGTGGCGCTGAGACTGAGAAGCCTGCTGGCTGTGCTTTAGTCGTTAAGTCGTGTCCAACTCTTGAGACCCCATGGACTGTAGTCTGCCAGGCACCTCTGTCCATGGGATTCTCCAGGCAAGAGTATAGGAGTGGGTTGCCATTTCCTTCTCGAAGCTATCTTCCCAACCCAAGGATCAAACCTGGGTTTCCTGCATTGCAGGCAGATTCCTTACCGACTGAGCCACGGTGAAGCTGAGAAGCCTGCTAGCAGGTGCCATTTAAGCTGGGCCTTGGAGGGGGAGGGGGTTTCCAATAGGTAGAGACATTCTCCACGTCAGGAGATGGAGCTGTCAAGGCACAAGCGGGACTCAGAAGCAGCTTGGCTGGTATGGGTGATGTGGAGGGGATCAGATTGCAAAACCTATTTTCTGTAGCTAAGGAGAGTTGGACTTTATTTAGTTGGAGTCATTCAGGGGTTTTTAATATGTGTCCTGAGGAGATAGTTGCTTTTTTTTTTTTTTAATTAAAAAAGTTGAAGTGTAATTCATTTACATATTTCAGGTACACAGCAAAGTGATTCCATTATATATATACTTTTCCACTATAGGCTATTGGACTTCTCTGGTGGCTCAGTGGTAAAGAATCTGCCTACCAAGCAGGAGATGTACGTTTGATCCCTGGGTTGGGAAGATCCTCTGGAGAAGGAAATGGCAACCCACTCCAGTATTCCTGCCTGGGAAATTCCATGAACAAAGGAGCGTAGGGTCACAAAAGAGTCAGACATGACTCAGTGACTGAACGATAACAACAGATTGTTACAAGATATTGAATATAGTTCCCTGTGCTTTACAGTCAGTCTTTGTATACAACAATAGTTGTGTTACCTGCTAATCCCAAATCCCTAATTTATCCCTTCTCTCTAAAAATAAGCTTTTTGTTTTTAAAATAACCCATGGTGAAGGGGCTTCCCAGGTGGCACTAGTGGTAAAGAACCCGCCTGTCAATGCAGGAGACCTAAGAGATGGGAGTACAATCCCTGGCTTGGGAAGATGGAGAAGGGAATGGCGGCCCACTCCAGTATTCTTGCCTGGAGAATCCCATGGACAGAGGAGTCTGGCAGGCTACAGTTTATAGGGTTGCAGAGAGTCAGACATGACCGAAGCAACTGAGCATGCCCACAGTTCATGCACTGTGAATTCAAACAGTGCAAATCTTCATCTCTTTCCCACCTCTGACCCCCAGCCCTCCAGCTCTCCTGAGAAGTGACATGTATATTCAGTTTCTTAGGTGTCCTTTCTGAACTGGTCTCTGCTATACAAGTATGTGTCTTAGGGTTGCTTTTAAGTGTTAACCTTTTTCCGATGCCAAATGCAATTCATGTCCACTGTGGAAATGTCCGTTAAAATAGAAATAGGTAGTGTGGAAGAGATGTCCTGCAATCGTACCCCACCCCTGCCCTGTGTCCCGACAATCACACCATCAGCCAAGTTGAGGGAGTCTGGTCACTGGAGGCCTCAGAGCTTGATGCAATGCTTCAGTGAGAAAGTAGGGTGCTGGTTGGAGGCTCATGCTAGAAGACTGAGGAAGGATTCCAAGGCTTCTGCAGCGGCTCAAGCAAGTGACCAGCACCTCGGCCAGAGCTCGCAGGAAGGAGTGGACAGGACAAATGCTTAGGAGGGAGAACCTTCAGGCCTCTTCAAAGATGGGAAATGGTATTTATTTCATGCCCTTGGAGAAGGGACAGTTCCCTTAGCCAGGGAGTTTGGAGGAGGAAGCAGACAGCTGCTCTACGAGGTAGGAGTATAAGTTTGGAGGCAGGGTCTGGGTGTGGCCTCACAATCCAAAGTCTGACTCTCAGGAGGGGAGGCTACTAATTCAGTTAGGACAGAAAGGGTGGAACAGCTCCTTCTGACCTCACTGGGAGCTGATAAGCTGGTCCAGTTGTTACTCAATTGATAAGTCATGTCCAACTCTTCGCAACCCCATGGGCTGTAGCACACCAAGCTTTCCTGTCCACTATCTCCTAGAGTTTGCTTAAATTCATATCCATTGAGTTGATGATGCCATCCAACCATCTCATCCTCTGTCACTCTCTTCTCCTCCTGCCCTCAATCTTTCCCAGCATCAGGGTCTTTTCTAATGAGTTGGCTGTTCCCATCAGGTGGCCAAAGTATTGGAGCTTCAGCTTCAGCATCAGTCCTTCCAATGAATATTCAGGGTGGATTGCCTTTAGGATTGACTGGTTGGATCTCCTTGCTGTTCAAGGGACTCAAGAGTCTTCTACAGCACCACAGTTTGAAAGTATCAATTCTTTGTTGCTTGGCCTTCTTAATGGTCCAGTTCTCACATCCATACATGATTACTAGAAAAGCCTCAGCTTTGACTATATGGACCTTTGTTGGCAAAGTGATGTCTCTGCTCTTTAATATGCTGTCTAGGTGTGTCATGGCTTTTCTTCCAAGGAGCAAGTGTCTTTTAATCTCAGTCCCATGAAAAGTATGAAAAACATTGGTCCAGAGCTAAAGAATTTGTCTATTGAGGTATCTGTGGCAAGATTATACCCTAGAGCAGTGCAGTCCAGTAGAGACAATGTTGGCTTTCCATACCCAAATACCTATTTGCACATGGAGGAAGCTGTTCTATGCCATTTTATATAAGGGACTTGAGCATCCGAAGATTGTGGTACCTGAGGGAGATCCTGGAACCAATCCCCTGCTGATACCGAGGAACTACTGTATAATATGAACCATAAATCTGAGTGTTTTTCCTTAAACTCCACACAATACTCCACTTATGACACTTCTGGTCACCAAATGTGTCTGGGTTTTCCCCACACCAAGCAATCCTCCAATTCTGAGTAGACACAGAAAGGGTGTCCTACAAATTTAACTCAATTTTGACACTATTTATAAAGAAGGCTGAGTGCTGAAGAATTGATGCTTTTGAACTGTGGTCTTAGAGAAGACTCTTGAGGGTCCCTTGGGCTGTAAAGAGATCAAACCAGTCAATCCTAAAGGAAATCAACCCTGAATATTCACTGGAAGGACTGATGCTGAGGCTGAAGCTCCAGTCTTTGGCCCCCTGATGCAAAGAGCTGACTCATTAGAAAAGACCCTGATGCTAAGAAAGAGTGAAGGCAGGAGGAGAAGGGAATGACAGAGGATAAGATGGTTGGATGGTATCACCAGCTCAATGGATATGAGTTTGAGCAAGCTCCGGGAGATGGTGAAGGACAGGGAAGCCTGGCGTGCTGTTGTCCATGGGGTCGAAGAGTCAGACACGACTGAATGGCTGAACAACAACAAAGCATCAGATCCCATAGACTAAGGGCTCAGTCCCACCAGACTATCCCCACTTCAAATGCCAATAGCAAGTCCAAGTTGTCACCTGTGCTTCTGACTAGCCATTTATAAACTAGAGATTCCCATGATCCCTCCCCTCTCAAGTTTGATTAAACTTACTACATTGGCTCACAGAATTCAGGAAAATAGTTTACCTACTAGATTGCTGGTTTATTATAAAAAGATATCACTTAAGAACAGCCAGGACTTCCCAAGTAGCTCAGTGGGTTAAAAAACCTGCCTACAACGCAGGAGACACAAGAGATGTAGGTTTGATCCCTGGGCTGGGAAGATTCCCTGGGTAAGGACATGGCAATCCACTCTAGTATTTTGCCTGGAGAATCCCATGGACAGAGGAGCCCAGCATCCATGGGGTAGCAAAGAGCTGGACACGACTAAAGTGACTGAGCACAGCACAGCACAGGACTTTCCTGGTGTCACAGTGGATAAGAATCTGCCTGCCAGTGCTGAGACACAGGTTTGATCCCTAGTCCAGAAAGATTCCACATGCTGTGGAGCAACTAAGCCTGTGTGCCACAACTACTGAGGCCGTTCACTAGAACCCAAGAGCTGCAGTACTGAGGTCCTCATGCCTAGAGCCTGTGCTCTGCCACAAGAGAAGCCACCACAATGAGAAGTCTGCATGCTGCAACTAGAGAGTAGCTCCCACTTGCTGCAACTAGAGAAAAAGCCTGTGCAGCAATGAAGACCCAGCACAGCCAAAATTAACTAAATAAATGAATAAAAAATTTTAATAAAAAGGACAGCTGGATGACATACATAGGACAAGGTATGTGGGAAGGAGTGATGAGTTTCCATGCTATTTCTGGGTGCACCCGCCTCCCAGCACCTCCATGTGTTCACGAACCTGGAAGCTCTCTAGACTGTAGTTCAGGGCTTTTTATGAAGACCTCCTTATGTAGGTATTAAAGCATGAAGGTAGCTAGATATCAGCAGAGAAAGCGCAGGCCAGATGGCAGAAAACCACTCATCTGTAATGGTCAGACAAAGAAAAGCAGGAACCTCCAGACTGAGAGGAAACCACATTTTGGGATGATTAGTGTAATGGAGGCAGACAAAGAAAGGTGAGAAAAGGCGGGACTCTCTGGTGTCTAAACCTAACCTGTTGTTCATTATGTTCTCATTACAATAAAATCAGCCTTGCAGACAAGAAGTACCCATTACACACTGATGCCACAACACTTTCAATCAAGGCTAAATAAGGACAAAAATCTCTCCTCCCCTCCGGAAGGTGAAGCTGGAGTGAAAATCAGGGAATACGACCCCTAAGCCTGCAATTCCAAATGAATATTCCACCCTTTCATTTGTATGTACCACACAACTGGCTTGCTAAGAAAACTCAGGGCAGCTACTTGCCTGTGTCTGCTCTCCCTTTGAGGGTGTGACTGATGAGTGATAGTCGCTTAGTTATGTCCGACTCTTTGCAACCCCATGGACTGTAGCCCACCAGGTTCCTCTGTCCATGGGATTCTCTCCAGGCAAGAATACTGGAGCGGGTTGCCATTTCCTTCTTGAGACCGTACTTTTGCTTAAATAAATTCTTGCTTTTCTTAACCTCCCTGTATCTGAATTCTTTCTGTGACAATTTTTCTTTTACTAGGAACATAGACACAGTTCATTAAATCATTGACCATTAGCGATCAAGTCAATTCCAACTCCTCTCTCGAGAGGTGGAGCAGGGTGGTAGGGCTGAAAGTTCCAACCCCTCTAATCAAGTGATTGGGTTTCCCTGGCAACCAGCCCCCATCCTTAGGAGCATTCCAAAAGTTGTCTCATTAACATAAATTCAGTTGTGGCTGAAAGGTATGATTCATAAAAGACAGTCATTTCACCTTTATCTGAATAGCTCTGAAGGTATTTCAGAAACAGAGAACAAAACTAAATATAACAAATGATGCCCCTGTGGCTCTTATATAGGTAATTACCAGGTATTTAGAAGCTCTGTGGCAGGAACAGTGAATGAAGACCAAATAAATAGTTATTATTATAAACCACAATATCACAGAGAGCCAGTTGTGTAATTTTAGATTTTTTAGTAGCTCCATTTTAAATAGTTGAAGGGAACAGGTGAACTTCATTTTAGTAGTATATATCATTTAACCCAATTTATCCAAAAATACTATATCATTACACACAATCAACATAAAAATATGAGATCGTTGACATTCCTCTTCCTACTGAGTCTTACACTTCTCAGTTTGCACTGGCCATATTTCAGGAGCTTTCTTGTGGCACATGGCTAGGGGCTACCATACTGGAAAGCACAGCCTTGGAGCCTTCTCTGCCGTCGCTGAGGCCACCAGGAGCCTGTTCACTGCTGTGTCCCAGTGCCTGGCACACAATGAGGCCTAGTGAGCTGCCATATGTGAGCTGGGGTAATCGCCCCTCTGAGCCAGCTGGGGCTGCTGTGAAAGTTAGAACGATGTGCCCTGGGTACCCTGCTCAGTGACTTGCTATTCTTACTTCCTCAAAGTCAGGTGAAGGGCCGCAGGCTCAGCCGTGCTTCCTGAATTTCTCTTGAGAGCTCTTCTCTATACTTACCAAACGCAAGCGTGGATTGCCGAGCAGACAGGCTCTGGCTCTTGGGGTCGAGCTCCAGGGCAACAAACCAAAGAGAAGAGCGGGAACCTCTAACCTACGCCCTTGGTTTCTTTTTCCCTTGACAGCTCGTGACCCCGCCCACCCCAGCTCTGACCGGCCCCTGGCGGAACTACAGCCCCCATGATGCAGCGGGAGTTCCGAAGTACGTCATGGGTTTGGGACGCCCTGGCGGTGAATAAGAGCGCCGAGGCGCCTCTCCTGGAGCTGAGCCATCTGACCCCTGACTCAAAAGGGTTAATAGGGTGGAACTCGCTGAGCTCGGAGTCCACCGACTCACGGGGACCAGAACAGCGAACCTGCGACGGCTAGTGACGCGCTCGTCCTCCCTCCTCCTTTCGCCTCTGCTGGGAGTGGCGCTCGTTGGTGACGTCGGGGGTATGATGGCCGCTGGGAGGCTAGGAAGGTGAAGGTGAGAGGGCGAGTGTGTCGGGTGGTGGGGCCCGACCCGGCCCAACAGGGCGAGTCCTGGATACCCCAGCGTGGGCCGGTGGGACGCCGGGTTCCCGAGGGCTCAGGATCCGGGCCATTGGTCGTCCCCACGCTCCCGCTTCGCCGCCCGGCCGTCCGCGGCCCTTGGAGGAGGGGGCGGGACTTGGGGTTCGGGACTTGGGGGTGGGGTCTCCTGAGGCTTCTTGTCACTCCCCCGCCTTCCCGCTTTCTCACCCTTCCCCGCTAGATTATATTCTCGCCCTTTCCCCATTTCTTGTCCAGTTCTCTATATTTGCTAGCATTTATTCAGCACATGATAGGTGCCCATATTCATCATCGTAGGCGCCTCAGTTTGGGCACTTACTGCCCTGGCAGTTGTCGCTTTACTTGTTTGGCTTGTGGATGGACGGTAAGCTCCGTTGAGGGTAGGGGCTGTTTTTTTATCCATCGCTAACTGTAGCGCCTAGCACGCACGCACACATATGTGCACACACATGAGTGCACACACACACACACACACACACACACACAAGGCAGACAGAAAATGTACATAATTAGCTGCTCGGACGCTTGAAGCCAAAACTGCCCGTTCCCATTTCCATCTGTTGTGAGCCTTGATTGCCCTATTTCTTTAATTTCTCTATCTGTTCTCTTTCTCTCCTCCCAGAAAGGGCTCTGACTGTCACCCTTGCCATCCCCAAGAGTGAGGTGAGGCCCCTCCACATAACTGAAAACAAGTGAGGCTTGCAGTCAATGGGAGGGAGGCCATATCTCAGTTCCAAGCTTGGCTTCTTAACTCGCAGTTCATAAATCTTGAAATATTCCAAGCCTGTCTTTGCACTGTGGAATTGAGAGTCAAGTAAGACATTTTACAGCGTCTGACAGATCGAGGCCTTCAGTAAGTTCCACTTCTCTGTCTGAACTCCACCTTCCCATCTCTGGTCCTCAGTGCCACAGCCCTCAAGCCTAGTCCTTAAACTGGTTCTGCCCTCTCCTGTGGTCCCTCTGGATGTGCTTTAACCAGAGTCCCAGCACATGGCTGAACACATGTTTGTGCACACCCAGGCCTGGCCCCGAACCCATGGGTTGTTTTTCCCCAAGGCACTTCCTCACCTACCACCCCAGTACCTCAGTGAGTAAACTTCCCTCGGGGATGAGTTTATTTGGCTTTTTAAACCTAATTAGACTTGTTTGGCACCATTTTTCCCCCTGCCTGCTGACTTGTCCCTTTGCTTTTCTAGTAACTCGGAATTGGCGGAATCATTCAGTAGCCATCTTCAACCTGAGACAGGAGGGAGGAGAACTCAAATTCTTTTCCTCTTTTTGACCCAGCCCGTGTTCATGATGCCTACCCTGTGAAAGTCTCTCACCATCGGAAAAGTAAGTGGTGGCCGAGACATCTGGCACCCTGGAATTGTGTGGAGTGGAAAGGGCTGTACTCTGCTGGCCATCTAGCACCGAATCTCTTGGACAGGGCTCTCTTGAACAGAGCTGGATTTTTCCAGCCTGTGTTGGAAAAAACTGTCTCCTTTCACATGATTTACTGGTTGCTGAGAAAGCCCATTTAAAGATTAACAGTTAAGAAAATGGCTGGGATCTCTGGGCTGCCTGAAGAAAAAGTCTCTGTCTCCCTTACTTGTTCTCTGCTGTGCTGGTTCCTCTGTCCCCTTCTCTGCCCGCTGGAAGTTGGGTCACTGGCTCCTTATCACAGTTCTTCTAAGAGTCTCCTCTGCCTCTTTACTGTGTATACTCTTTTGTTTCAATTTCTCAGCTTTTCCTCTGTTCCAGTGGTACCAGCAGACGATCTGTGGATCCATTTTATTTTCCCTGCTAGGAGTCGCTGTGCATGAAACTGGGTAAGGAGGTGGTGTGGACTCAGGGACTGTGCTTGGGATCCAGACACACCTTGGAGTGAATTTTGTGGCTGCTGTCCCTGCACCCACGGCACCTAATCCTCCTCCACTAATAGCCCAGGTTGAGGCTGAGCTTTTCAGTACCTGCAAGTGCTAGCAGCATTTTAGAATTGGTTTTAGTTTAGTATCTGTTACTACTATGCTCCCAGCACTTTTTTGTCATGGGAGAAGGAGACTACTAGGATGAGTGAGGCTTTTCCCAAAGTATGATCCTTCTCCTGTTATGCAGAAGGTTTTCTTCAGATAAGTTTGTGAAATGCAGCATTAAATACAGTTAAGTGAGAGTCGTTACAGCAAGCTTTCCTTCCCAGTCTTTGTTGTGCTTGTGTGCTACAGTGCAGGGGGAGACTAGAATGTAGTGTTTTACAAATTGATTCTACTGTGGAGTGCTGTGTGTTTGGAACATTGGCTGCATTAGAGTTCTGTGGACCTCCCTTTGGAAAATGCTAGTGTTAACTCTGAAACCATGACCTCGGGAAGCGCTTTGAGGCAGTCACAACAGCTTGATGGGTGCCACTTGGTGGATAGCTGATACTGGAGCTTGACTCTGGCCCAGCTACGCCTGGGGGACCAGCTCCGCATGTTTGCTGTGAGCCCTGTGGTGAAGGGGCTATCGGGGCTTTCCAGAGGAGGATCAGGAACCACCTGCTCCCCCGACTCTGAAAGCCTAGGAAGCCAGCTGGTGGAACCCCAAGATAGTGGGACCCAGTCTTGGAGTGTGTGTGTATTTGCAACTATGGTCTTTTTGTGCACATATGTATGCCCAGCTCACTCTTTGGAAGGATTACATCCTGGAATCTGACAGATTTGATCAACTCTCTTGATTCATTGAACTCTTAAATACTAAGAAACAGATGCTTGGCCAAAGGCTGCTTTTTAAGAGAAAAGTAAATACATGTATCCCAGGTTTAGAAGGGTAGGAAGGTAATTTCCTTTAGGGGCACTCACTAACTCAAACCATGTCTCTCACAGCTGTGGAGGAGGAAAGTAGAAATGGAAATAGGTCACTGCTCTGTATCAGAGGCTGGCTTTCTAGAGGCTCACAAATTAGATGATGAGAAAGTGTGATTTAAAAAATCCTGAAAGTCTGGTAAGATTGAGTGGGCTCCATGCAGATGTCAAGGAGGGCTTCATGGAGGAGGTGACACTAGAGTTGGGTCTAGAAGGACAGGAGGCATAGGCCAAATGGATGGATAAGGGCAGAGGATTCCAGGCTGAAAGCAGCATGTGTAACACAAACAAAGACTCTCAACTCAGGCATGAATAAGGGCAGAGAAATTAGTTTGGAGGGGTTGGTGGTAGGGTGCCCCTGGGAGGTTCAGGCGTGTAGCTACAGGCTGGGGAATGTGAAAGCAGGGCAGCCCCTGTATAGGCTGCCATCCGGGCAGACCAAGTGACCGTGGAGCAGTCAGCTTTAACTCACGTGCATGCTGTTGAATCTTGCACTTACTGAACACTAACGCCTTTGGTGTCATATCCTTTGGGCTTGCAAAGAATGAGCAGAACTTGAAAGCGCCTGCTTCTAAAAGCCCCGCTGATATCTGGGAACTTGCTGCCTGTAAGCAAGTCACTTCTGGGGCGGGGCACTACTGAGCCTCACCCCTGAGCAGACCTGGGCCTAGATCCTTGTGGCAGCCATAGGGTGGCTGTGGGCGTGCCGGTGGTGGAATTGCGTCTGCTCACCCTCGAAGGCTGCCTCTTCCAGGGGGAGTCCTGTGATCTTGCTAGTAGAGTTTATTACTATTGCTGTTTGATAGTGTGTAAATCTACCTTTAAGCTTGTGCCAGGTCATCTTTCATCTTCTCACGGACTCTGCGTGATATCTCATTTGTACACATGACAACTCCAAGGCTCTGAGGTTTAAACAGCCCAGAAACAACATAATCATGATTTGAACCCAGCTCTCTCTGATTCCAGAATCTCGTCTGCAGCACCAGCTACCTTGTGAGACCCTGTTCTCCTTCTGATGACTTTCCTCTTCTGCTTACGTGTATCCCCTATGTCTCTAAGAGTCTTTCCTGCTGGGCCACAGGAAGCCTGATAGCAGTGTACTCTCCTTTTCTGCTTTGGAGGAGCCAGGGGTATTTTCTTCCCCTTCTCGGAGTGATGCTGTCTTTCTTTTGTTTCTGAATTCTATGTATTTATTTATTTTTGGCTGTGCTGGGTCTTCTTTGCTGTGTAATGGCTTTTCTCTAGTTGCAGCTAGCTACTCTCTAGTTGTGGCACTTGGGCTTCTCATTACTGTGCCTTCTCTTGTTGCAGAGCACAGGCTCTAGGGCTCAAGGGCTTCAGTGGTTGCAGCTCCTGGGCTGTGGCTCAGTAGTTGTGGAGCACGGGCTTAGTTGCTTCTCAGCATGTTGGATCTTCCAGAACCAGGGATAGAACCCCGTCTCCTGCATTGACCAGTGGATTCTTTACTGCTGAGCCACCAGGGAAGCTCCATCTGCTGTCTTTCTTCCTTTTTTTTTTTTTGTTTGACAATTATTTGTTTATTTGGCTGCGTCAGGTCTTAGTTGCAGCAGTGGGATCTTGGGTGTGTCATGCAGGATCCTTCGTGCAGCGCTGGGACTCTCTGGTTGTGACCTGTGGGCTGAGTTGCTCTGTCGCACATGGGATCAAAGTTCCCCAACCAGAAGTGAATGTGCGTCGCCTGCATTGCAAGACAGATTCTTAACCACTGGACCACCAGGGAAGTCTCTGTCTTTCTTACTCATGCCCTTGATAGTAGGCGCCATGCTAAGAAAATCTCACAGCTGTGGTATATTCCTAAGGAGGAAGGCAGAAATGAACACACAGTCACTTCTCTCATTTCTCCAGAAATCTTGAACATTGAAAAATAACTTGTAGGTTTAGATAAAACATGTGGGTTCCCGTTTCCCTGTGGGTCTCTTTCTCCTCACTCTTTGGGATGGTTAGTTCCTAAGGGCTGGTTTTCAGTTATTAGGAATGTTTGTTTTTCTGCTTCTCAGGAGCTGGTTCAGCACGCTTTGACAGTTTCTCTGTAGGTTCACTCCTGGGCAGTACCCTGTCATCTCCCAGATAGAGTATGTGCCGAGTCAGGTGGAGAGCAGGTGGTGCTATGATTAGGGTGGCAGAGGAGGGAGGGACCAACAGGGAAGTGCTGAGTGTTGAGGAGGGCATATCCAGGCGTACACAGCTGTGCCCACTGCCCTTTATCCTTGGAAAGGCCTTTTTCCTGGGACTTGCCAGGAAGAAATGGCGCAGTGCATGGTGGGGACTCTGAGGAACTTTGGTTCAGGGACTGCCAGCTGCAACTGGGGACCAGCTTCTCTAGTCTGTCTGCCTCTTTTGACTTTGAGTAAAGATCTCCAGGACTCTGGAGTTAAGCCTTATGGCCCCTAACTTGTTATTGCCATGTGAAAAAAACAAAAGCCAAAAATAGGTCACAAAGATGTGCATGTGACTGAGGATTGAGTAAGGGCAGAAGAGCTACCACACAAAAACAGATTGGGGTGATAAGTAGCTGTTAATAGTGTCTGTTGTAGAACTGTGAGGTTGTGGACTTTTTTTCCTTTAGTTCCCACATTTTCTACAGTAGACACATTTATAAGGAAAAGGTAACAGTAAACATTTATAAGTATAGTGACTGTGGGCTGAGTTGCTCTGTCGCACATGGGATCAAAGTTCCCCAACCAGAAGTGAATGTGCGTCGCCTGCATTGCAAGACAGATTCTTAACCACTGGACCACCAGGGAAGTCTCTGTCTTTCTTACTCATGCCCTTGATAGTAGGCGCCATGCTAAGAAAATCTCACAGCTGTGGTATATTCCTAAGGAGGAAGGCAGAAATGAACACACAGTCACTTCTCTCATTTCTCCAGAAATCTTGAACATTGAAAAATAACTTGTAGGTTTAGATAAAACATGTGGGTTCCCGTTTCCCTGTGGGTCTCTTTCTCCTCACTCTTTGGGATGGTTAGTTCCTAAGGGCTGGTTTTCAGTTATTAGGAATGTTTGTTTTTCTGCTTCTCAGGAGCTGGTTCAGCACGCTTTGACAGTTTCTCTGTAGGTTCACTCCTGGGCAGTACCCTGTCATCTCCCAGATAGAGTATGTGCCGAGTCAGGTGGAGAGCAGGTGGTGCTATGATTAGGGTGGCAGAGGAGGGAGGGACCAACAGGGAAGTGCTGAGTGTTGAGGAGGGCATATCCAGGCGTACACAGCTGTGCCCACTGCCCTTTATCCTTGGAAAGGCCTTTTTCCTGGGACTTGCCAGGAAGAAATGGCGCAGTGCATGGTGGGGACTCTGAGGAACTTTGGTTCAGGGACTGCCAGCTGCAACTGGGGACCAGCTTCTCTAGTCTGTCTGCCTCTTTTGACTTTGAGTAAAGATCTCCAGGACTCTGGAGTTAAGCCTTATGGCCCCTAACTTGTTATTGCCATGTGAAAAAAACAAAAGCCAAAAATAGGTCACAAAGATGTGCATGTGACTGAGGATTGAGTAAGGGCAGAAGAGCTACCACACAAAAACAGATTGGGGTGATAAGTAGCTGTTAATAGTGTCTGTTGTAGAACTGTGAGGTTGTGGACTTTTTTTCCTTTAGTTCCCACATTTTCTACAGTAGACACATTTATAAGGAAAAGGTAACAGTAAACATTTATAAGTATAAATGTAGAAGCAGACCACATTCATTTGAGGATTAGCCCTCCTTGCTATCGTCCCCACTGGCAACCAAAGATAAAAATAAAAACAAAGAAGCAAAACCTGATAGGATTTAGGGCCATCAGCGCCGGGCAGCAGAGTGGCCAAGGAGGGTGGTGGAAGTGCCTGACCTGAGCATCACTTTGCTTTCACTGCTCTGAGTGTTCAGTGCCTTTTCTCAGCGGGTGATGTATAGGAAATAAGTGCGATTTCTGTCATTCTTTTCTGGCTAAGACTCAGAGGAGAACATCTCTGTATGTTACCTTGTGGTTCCCCCATCTTTCTCTGAGGTGGGTGAGGCAGGCCTGTCCTTGTTCACCCAGCAAGGAACAACCAGAACTGGACCCAAGGTCCGGGCCCTGGGTGCCCAACTGATAGGAAGATGGGCCCAGGCGGTCCCTTCCTCGCTTTGAGATGCTGGCTCTGATCTCTCTGTCTGCAATCTGGTCCTCGAGGGCCCATGTTCTGGACGCTCACACTCTTCTGCACCCCAGCAAAAGGTCCCTGGGTTTGCTCACATGTCTTCTCTCTCACAGCGCAATGTCCCTGCTCTTCTCTCGATGCAACTCCACCGTCACAGTCAAGAAGGATAAGAGACACATGGCTGAAGTGAACGCTTCCCCACTCAAGCACTTTGTCACTGCCAAGAAGAAGATCAATGGCATTTTCGAGCAGCTGGGGGCCTACATCCAGGAGAGCGCCTCCTTCCTGGAAGGTGAGACGGGCACCTGCTCAGCCAAGCCCACTCTGGTCAGCCTTAGTATATAGGGGACAGAACTGGGGACAGGGAGGTACAGCCCTGCCCTCAACAAGCTCACACCCAGGTGCGTTGTTGCCTTCAGTGGTACTTTGCTCCTGGAATCACATGAAACTGGGCTCCAGGGAGACTGGGCCAGGGAAACACAGGACCCATCCTCGAGAATTCTACAGATTCTGCTCCACTTAGTCATAAGGGGTGGGTGAACCGTATCCTCACCTGAGGGACAAGCAGATGAGGTTCTGAGAGTCGTTGATACCGTGTAAGTGACACAGTGGACGGTACCTAGGCATCTCTTAACTCCTAAGTCCAGGTGTTTTCCTTGGCCCAGCCTGGCTGCCATCAGTCCCCCACCCTGTGTCTGGGTGTTGGTTGTTCCTGACCAGGGTGTTCTCTCTCTGATATTTTTAGATACCAGGACTTTGAATAAGAAACTTGCCTCACTGGCACCTTTTACTCTAGTTACTAATTTGAGCCCAACCTTAATCCTCACTCTGTCAGCAGAGAAGGACTGGTTCCCAAGGCCTCACTCAGTCTGAGCACCAACTCCAGCTGCTATCTTCTCAGACTCCCTGTCTAGAAGGCACACCTTGGCTCCAGGCCCTGGGGCTATCAGTGAACAGCCAGGAGCTGAATCTTCCTTGGCCTTGGTTTCCTCATCTGTGACAGAGGAGCTTAGGGGAGACCAGGGGTTTCCTAATTCTAGTCTGCAGAGCCCTAGAAGTTTAGTGGGAATGCCTTGGGGACACGCCGCTCTCTGCTTGGTGCCTTGCCCTGGAGCAGCTTGGCTTTTGGTTGGCTGACATGTCAGGCTGCTCCTTTAGGCTCCCTCTAAAGAAAGGAAGTAGTCCCAGTACTGGGGTCTGAACCTTTGTCCCTCTGTGTTCATGTGCTGGAATCCTCAGGCCCTGCCTGTGTGATGGTGTTAGGAGGCGGGGCCTTGGGGAGGGGTTATGTCATGAGGGTGGAGCCCTTGTGAGTGAGATTAGTGCTCTTATCAGAGAGACCCCATAAAGCTCCCTCACCTCTTCTGCCACATGAGCATATGACTAGAAGTCTCCCACCTGGAAGAGGGCCCTCACCTCACCAGGCTGGCACCCTGATCCAAGACTTCCAGCCACCAGCACTGCGAGCAACACACTTCTGTTGTGTCTAAGCCTCCCAGTCGTGGTGTTTTGTAAGAGCAACCTGAACAGACTAAGCAGGGACTCTTCATGCCCTGCCCTCGGCAGGGTGCTTAATGCAGGAAAGATGTTCCACAGAATTTGTTCAGTTTAAAGATCTGAATTTCAAGGGTGAAGGATTGGTAGTTGAAATGATTCCCGTCTAGAATCTGTTTAGCAGTAGTTCTGCCGTGCAGAGATGGGACATACCAGGCTACTGTCCTCTCCGGAGCCAAGACTAACCCTCTGTGATGCTCTGACTCACTCCCATGCTTCTATGGAGGAACACGTGGTTCATAATGAAGATGTTTGTGCAATGGCATCAGGAGTGGGTGTTTTGATTTCTCTTTTTGTGAAAACAGGAGGCCTCTCATACTGATGGGCCTCCAGGGAGAGAAAAGCACTGGGGTGATCCTGAGATGTATTTGGGATTGTCCTGGCCAGGGGAGGGGAAGGCTACTGCCTGGGAATGTTCTCTAAAGGGCAGTAGCAAGAGCTTGTCAGCTGATGGCTTTTTCTTTAAAATTTTCTTTCTCCAGTCACAGGCTGGAGAGCCAGCTTCCTCTGGAGCACATTCCAAAGGCCACACCCATGTGCCCACTTAAGGGAAGAAGGTTGATGGTCTGAGAGGGGTGACCAGTGGACGTGGGGAGGCCGTGTTGGCACCAGCTACAGGGGACACTCACTGGGCAGCTCTGAAATGCACCTGTCGTGCTCTGGATGCCATGGGGCTGTTCTCAGGGCTGGGACCTGTCAGCCCAGTGGTTCACAAGTGCCTTAGTCTGTTTGGGCGGCTGTGACAGAAATACCATAGACTGAGTGCCTTGTAAATAACACCGATTTATTTCTCACAGTTTGGGGAGGCTGGAAAGCCCAAGACCAAGGCAGCAGCAGATTTGGTGTCTGGTGAGGGCTGGCTTCCAGCTCTCACATAGCAGCTCATGTAATCACATAGCGGAAGGGGCTGGCTACTTCTCAGGTTTTCCTTTCTAAGGACACTAACCCCAGGCATGAGGTTCCATTCCTATGTACAGTTGACCCTCAAATAACATGAGTTTCAATTGCACAGATCCACTTATACATGGTGTTCTTCCCATAGTAAGTTCTGCAGTAGTAACAATCCATGGTTGAATCTGTGCATGCAGGTTGCAGATACAGAAGGGCCGTGCATACAGAAGCTGACTAAATTACATGCTGAATTTTGTTCAGAGAATTGGCACCCCCAACCCACGTGTTGTTCAAGGGTCAGCTGTACCATCACACTGTCATCACACAGGGCACGTAAACATTCAGTCCACTGCAGCCAGGGTGTGCTGAGGGGCGGACACCCGTCTGCAGTCCAGCCCGCTCAGGTCCTTCCTGGCGCAAGTGCTGGATGGGAGGGGGACAGGGTCTTTCTCAGTTGTTCCCATCTGTCATAACGTGTTATCCAGCCACGTGGCAAGGGCCCTGGGGAAAAGCAGTGCAGTGATCCCAGGATCCATTCACTTAGCAAACACTGTGCACCTGCTGAATGTGGGATGTGGGATCAGACAGCTAGGCCCTCACGTGGTAGGTAATGCACACAGGTGAGTGGGGCAGTTACCCTATGCTGAGACAAGGGCTAAGATGCAAGAAGTCCAGTGTGCCGTGGGGACGCAAGCCAGGAGGACCTAACTCAGGTTGGTGGAATCAGGGCAGTCTAAGTGAGAATGAGCCAGAGCACCCAAGGTGGTGTGTTAGTTCTTTGGAGGGGTGGGGTGAGGAAGCACCAAGCGAAGCCTGGAGCAGTGGTGAGTGTGGGCATATGGTGAAGTAGCATGCAAGGCAGAGGTGCCCAAGACCCAGCTGGAGCGGTAGGTGGGGCCAGGTCAGGCAGGGCCTCGGGAAGGTGCACAGTGACCCAGACTCTGCCCTGGCCCCGCTGTCTATTAGCTCTGATGGGCACATGACGCAGATTAAACGAGGCTGTGTTTGACCAGAGCAGTGCTTGGCATATACTGAGAACTTGGTGAGTGTACGTTAAGTACAAATATATAAGTAAATGATGGCAGTCAACATTTGCATCTTCACCAGATACCTGCCCCATTCTTGGCACTTCTGTATTTTAATTCAGTTAATCCTTTCTCCAGCCACATGAAGTAGGTGCTGTTGTCATCTCTGTTTTAAAGCTAAGGAAGCTAAGACCCAGGAATGTTCATTTGCCTGAGGTCACAAACCCAGGAAGGGGTAAGAACCAACACTTGCACTGGAACCCAGCAGTCTTTATTGCACTGGGCCCACAGGAGTCTGGACCTCTAGCTAGGGAACAGGGTCCTGTGGGGGTGGGTTCCACCATCCAGACTGGGACCCTGGAACTCTTGACGGTGGGCTGAACTGTTTTCAATCTGCACCTGCAGAAACCTACAGGAATGCAGAACTGGACCCAGTTACGACAGAAGAACAGGTTCTGGATGTCAAAGGTTACCTGTCCAAAGTGAGGGGCATCAGCGAGGTGCTGGCCCGGCGGCACATGAAGGTGGCTTTTTTCGGCCGGTGAGTCTCGAAGTCCTCACGCCTTCTTTCTTCCCAGCTGGGAGGGAGGGAGGTATGCTCTTTGTCCTGGATCCCACCACCCCAAGGCAGGGAAGCAGGCAGCACACCACAGAATTTGGCGCTCTCCTTTTAATTTCTTTATATTTAGCAGTGGTAAAATAGACATAACAAAATTTCCTATTGTAACCTTTCTTAAGTGTACAATTCGGTTTTGTTAAACACATTCATATTGTTATGCAGCTGTCACCACCACCAGTCTCCAGAACTTCCCCTGGAAAACTGAAACTTACCCGTTAAGTAATATCGCCTGGTCCCTTCTTCCCCACCCGCTGGTAACCACCCCTCTACTTTCTGTCT
Organism: Madoqua kirkii; assembly: GCA_006408675.1. Classification (NCBI taxonomy): domain Eukaryota; kingdom Metazoa; phylum Chordata; class Mammalia; order Artiodactyla; family Bovidae; genus Madoqua; species Madoqua kirkii. The sequence goes on along the minus strand of SJYC01079458.1, from coordinate 10,715 downwards.
ATGAATTTGCTGACTCTGGGAACCTCATATAAGTGAAATCACGTCTTTTTGTGACTGGCTTATTTCAGTCAGTGTAATATCCTCTAGAATCATCCATGTCATTACATTTGTCAGAATTCCTTTCCTTTTTAAGGCTGAACAACATTGCATTGCATATATATTTCATACCTTGTTTATCCATTCATCCCCGATGGACACTTGTTGCTTTCCCTTTCTGATTACTATGAACATGCTGCTGTGAACAAATATCTGTTTGAGACCCTGCTTTCACTTCTTTTGGATACATACCAAGAAGTGGAATTGCTGGACCGTTTTTGAGTTTTTGAGAAGCTGCCCACCATATGGTTTTCCATAGCGACTATACCATTTTAATTCCCACCAACAGTGCACAAGGGTTCCAGTTTTTCTGCATCCTTCCAACACTTATTTACTGTTGTTGGGGTTTTTTTTGACAGTAGCCATCCTAATAGGTGTGAGTTAGTAGCTTTTACAGTTTTGATTTGCATTCCCTAATGCTTAGTGATATTGAGCATCTTTTCATGTGCGTATTGGCCACTTGTATATCTTCCTTGGAGAAATGTCTGTTCAGGTCCTTTGCCTACTTTTAAACTGGGTTGTTTGGGGGTTTTTGTAGTTTTTTTGTGATTTTTTTGTGTGTGTTTTTCGAGTTGTAGGAATCCTGAACTTCCTTATCAGATATATATATGATTTGTAAATGTTTTCTCCCATTTTGTCGGTTACCTTTCCACTCTGTTGACTGTGTCCTGTGATGCACAGGTTTTTATTTTGAAATAGTCCAATTTATTTATACTTTTCTTTGTTTATACTTTTGACATCATATCTAAGAAACTGCCAATTCCAGCATCATGAGGCTTTCCCCTCTATGTTTTCTTTTAAACGTTTTATATTTTTAGCCCTCAGATCTCTTTGTTATGCTTTGAGGTCAAGTTGGCACCTCTGGAATGTTTCCTATAGTGCCAGGGAATTGTTCTCCAGTTCTCAATGGGCACTGACTGGTGTCCTACACAGTGAACTTGGTTCTGACATTCTACCAGGAGGTGGCAGACCCTACAGGTTAAGAACTTGGTGCACAGATAGCCCACTTCAGATGCCATTCGGACACCTGTGCGTCTGATCGATTGGCTATAAATCAGAGGTTCCCACAACCTCCTCCTCAAGTTTAATCTGCTTGAGCAGCATTCACTTAGGTTTACTGGTTTGTTATAAAGGATTTTATGAGGGATACAGATGAGAGGTGCACAGGGGGAGGTCTGGGAGGGTCCTGAGCAGGGGAGCTCTGTCCCTGTGAAGCAGGGCACACTACCTTCCACCCTGAAGCTCATCAGGTCTCACTGTTCAAGAGATTGATGGGGCTTAATCTACAGGCCCCCTCCTTCCTTTTCCTGGAGGTTTGGTGGGTGGAGCTGAAAGTCCCAACCCTCTTATCACGTGGTCCATCCTGAGGCTGTGTGGGGCCCCACCTTAGTCACCTCATGAGTGTAAACAGGTATGCTTAGTAGGAGCTCCTTATGAGTAACTAGGGATGCTCCTATCACTCAGGAAATTCCAAGGAATTGCCAGGAACTGGGGACAAAGGCCAAATAATATTTCTTCTTAAACCACAGCACCTTTAAAAAATTAAAGCCCAATATAGTTTTCATGGGCTTCCCTGGTGGTGCAGAGGTTAAAGCGTCTGCCTGCAATGTGGGAGACCTGAGTTCGATCCCTGGGTCGAGAAGATCCCCTGGAGAAGGAAATGCCAACCCACTCCAGTATTCTTGCCTGGAGAATCCCATGGACGGAGGAGCCTGGTGGGCTACAGTCCATGGGTTGCAAAGAGTTGGACACGACTGAGTGGCTTCACTTTCGCATAGGTTTCAAAGCGTCGGACACGATGGAGCAACTAAGCACAGCACAGGGGGATAAAAAGGCCTCAGATAGGTTGGGTGCTCTGCACACAGTGGTGGCCTGAGGAATAGGCACTCTGCCCCTCTGCCTGTCATCACCTTGGGGTGTCCTTCAACCCTCTGGGCTGTCGTTTTTCATCTTCGCCTCAGAACTGTGGGCCTGGCTTTGGTGAGCTAGAGCTGATGAGTTTGCGGAGTGGAGCTGTTTTAAAGAAAAAGAAGGTAGAAAAGGGGATGGCAGGCAGAATGCTACCATAATCTTCCCTGGAGCAGGCCCTTATCAGCTGGGAGTGATGGGTGGGGCTTCATGTTCAAGAGGAACCTGGTGCAAGAAAAGCAGCAAAATTGGCTTGTAGAAAAACTTCGAGGTCATTCAGCTGAGGTCACTTAGACGGAGGAAGACACTCTGGGGTGAGTCAGTGGCTTCTGGTAGAAGAGGAGAAGTGGGTTAGTCTTCTGAGTCAGACAGGTGGCCTCCTGCCTGATGCTGAGAGCCTCATGTTGAGGGGGCTCACTCAAGGGCAGGTAGTGTCTGCATGCTGGCATCACACCACGGGAGACCCTTGTAGTTGCTTTGCCATGATGAACCGAGGCACGTCACACGCACAGGCCACCAGGGTTGTCCATCCATTTTCATAGGCACAGAGCACCCACTCTGCCTGTGTGGGCACTGGTGTCACTATAGAGGACAAGGCTTTGGACTTCCAGGCTGTCCCTTCTTAGTGACAACCTGCAATGCAGATGGCGGTAGCTTCTCTGGGTTTCCTTGTAGGACGAGCAATGGGAAGAGCACCGTGATCAATGCCATGCTCTGGGACAAAGTGCTGCCCTCCGGGATTGGCCACACCACCAACTGCTTCCTGCGGGTGGAGGGCACAGATGGCCACGAGGCCTTCCTCCTCACAGAGGGCTCAGAGGAGAAGAGGAGTGTCAAGGTGAGGGGGCCCTGCGCCTGGCTTTTGGCCCTAGTCACACCGGTGGGTCGAGCCTGGGCTGAGACCAGCCAGTGGGTTTGTTGGGCCAGGACTCAAGGTGCCTCTAAGGAGGGGGCAGTGTCCCTGTAGTGGAGTTTGGGAAGCCCTGTCCTCGTGTGGTTGTTTAGGGAGTGTGAGAGCTTCAGGGAGGTTCTGGAGCCTGGAATTCATAGTCCTTGTGAATTGCTGGGCAGGCCTTTTCTCTTGGCGATGCAGGGTGGGTATGCCTTGTTCCTGGGGGTGTTGCCAGAGAGCGATCCCTGCATTTGCTCTGTGATTCTGATGTTTAAGCTCAGGGCTCGCATGCTTTCATTTTTCTGAGAGCCAGCTGCACTTTGGGTTGGGACCAGATGCTCGTTTTGGTTCATAAAGAATTAATTAATGCAGAGCAACATCCAAGAAAGAAACTTAACGGAGGAGTTAAGGATAGTTGGTTCTTGCTAGCAGCTCCCAACTCTTGACTTTGTGTGCATGAAATGAAAGGGGTAGCAGATTGCCCTGCGGTCCAGGCCACTGTCCTGGGGCTAGGCTGCACTGGTCTCCAGCTTGGAGGCTCTTCCTTGACCCTGATTATCTTCTGCCTCCACCCCCATCAGACGGTGAACCAGCTAGCGCATGCCCTTCACCAGGACGAACAGCTGCATGCCGGCAGCCTGGTGAGTGTGATGTGGCCCAACTCCAAGTGCCCGCTTCTCAAGGACGACCTGGTGCTGATGGACAGGTAAGAGGGCAGGTGCCTCCCCAGGAGGTGCAGACGGGGAGGGCCCCAGGTTTCCATTCCTGGGTCCTCTAGACCAGTGTCCCCAAGGTCATGTTGTTGCTCTGCTGAAGTATATTACTTTTTAAACCGGCTTAACCACATCTTCCAGCCTCGTGGATTTCCTTCAGGGTCTGGTTATTGTATCATCTTGGCAGGCATCAGGGCCCCGAAAATCTCCCAGTGATGGTCTGTAAAGAGGGATAGGAAGGATGCTTGAAACTGGGGAAGGTTCTTGGCCCAACCCAATGTTAGTATGTTTATTGGAGGAGGGGGTGGAGCTTGTTCTTGATGAGGTCCCTGTTGTGTTTTATTTTCTCAAGGCAACACTTTGCTCCTGCTTTGTGGACAGACTACCACTATACCAAGAAATTTGGTATGAGGGTACTTGCTGGACTCAGATACATGTAGCATTTCACCTTAATTGTATACCCGCAAAGCAAAATGCAGGGGCTTCCCATGGGTAAAGAACCTGCCTGCCAGTGTAGGAGATGCAGGTTTGATCCCTGGGTTGGGAAGATCGCCTGGAGGAGGGCCTGGCAACCTACTCCAGTATTCTTGCCTAGAGAATCCTGTGGACAGAAGAGCCTGGCAGGCTACAGGTAGTCCATGGGGTCACAAAGAGTCGGACACAACTGAAGCGACTTAGCATGCACACACACATCCATGCACAAAGTCAAATTCAGATCTTTAGGTTTTCATATGAGTGATAGATGCATATGACAAAAAACACATTTTCAGATAGTCTGGAAAGATATGAGATGAAAAATAAGAATGCCTCCAATAAGGGCGATCTCCCTCTCCTCTGTAGCTTTCTCTTCCTTTGCCTGCTGCCTCAGGTTTGTTCAGAGCAGGAAGAATAGGGCCCCGGGTCTGACGATGGTTTACCCCTGTCATCTCCAGCCCTGGCATCGATGTCACCACAGAGCTGGACAGCTGGATTGACAAGTTTTGCCTGGACGCCGACGTGTTCGTGCTGGTGGCCAACTCGGAGTCCACCCTGATGCAGACGGTAACCCATCCTCTACCTTTCCCCGCACTCCCAAGATCTAGCCAAGCGGGTGGGCCAGCAGGCCCTTGGCTGGCACAGCCCCTCCTTCACTGAGGTCCTTCCCCTCATCCAGGAAAAGCAATTCTTCCACAAGGTGAGCGAGCGCCTGTCCCGCCCAAACATCTTCATCCTGAACAACCGCTGGGACGCGTCTGCCTCGGAGCCTGAGTACATGGAGGAGGTGGGCGCCTCTTTTACTCAGCACCTTGGGGAATGCCACCCTGTGCATCTACGTAGGCTCTCTGCGTGCTCTCCCTGGCCACGCCTCTGAATGAATTTCATCACCAAAGTTGTCCCTTGAGGTGTTTGGAGTCATTGTGGGACCGCTTCACTCCTCCCATTCACTTCCCCAGACCTGTCTCTTCTTCTTTTTTTTTTTTTTTGGAATGTAACTGCTTTACAATGTCTTGTTAGTTTCTGTTGTACAGCAGAGTGGATCAGCTGTAGTATATGTGTATCCCCTTCCCCTCTAATCTTCAGAAGGCTTTTCTCCGTGCTGAGAGGCCTCCACACCACATTAGCCGAGCCCTTGCTTAGGACCAGGGCTCTCTTTAGTTCTTGAAGAATGAGTCAGAGGCGTAGCTTTGAAAGGCATCCAGGGAAGAAGCTTAAAAGAAGAGCAAAGAATAACTGGTTCTAACAGCTCAGAATGCTTTACTTTTTATGGGTAACATGAAAGAAAAAGGAGTCAAAGGTGCTATGGGGCGATGATCAAGTGTGTAGTCAGCAGATGCTGGGCAGTGTGACTGATAAACTCCCCAACATACCCTAACTAACCCAGGTAAATCCTAACCTGTGGGCTGGGTGTACTAGATGGAGTGGTGCAGAGGGTGAGATCTGCTCACCTTGAGTAAAGGCATGGCATGTGGAAGGTGTCCACCGGAGGCTGTTGTCACTCTGAAGTTCCAGCGGTGGGGCCCTAGGGCTTCAGAGTGAGGAGGGATTTTTGGGTGGTGCCCTCTCATTCAGTAAACAAGGCCAGGGAGGACTCAGCTTGTCAGTACAGAGTCCAGGTGTGGGTTTCTGTGTGTGTATTTTTTTAAATATATTTCTAATTGGGGGGAAATTGTTTTACAATGTTGTATTGGTTTCTGCTGTACAACAAAGTCAGCCATTACCATACATATATCAACTCCCTCTTGAGCCTTCCTCCCTGCCCCCTCACAGATGTGGGTTCTTGACCCCCAGCTTCCTTTCCTTCTGGGGCACCAAAGGGAGACTTTTGTAGGCTCTTAACAAGGCAATCTAGGGCATGTGTAAACATTTCTGCTTGTTGATGCCTCAGGTATCTTGAACAGGCTGCACCCCAAGGAACTCTGTGACTTGGGATCTGAGGGCCCAGTGGCTGGAGGACAGATGGTGGGAAATGATTACTGCATGTGTGTTGATACCTTCTGAATCCTGAGCTGTGTGACTAGATTACCTGTACTCTTAGAAAAGAGGCCACCGGGGGCCATGGGCTCCCTCGGGAGGGCCCCCTCGCGCCCCACCCGGTCACTTGATACCTGTCTGCTTGGGCTCCAGGTGCGGCGGCAGCACATGGAGCGCTGCACCAGCTTCCTGGTGGACGAGCTGGGCGTGGTGGATCGGGGCCAGGCTGGAGACCGCATCTTCTTCGTGTCTGCCAAGGAGGTGCTCAACGCCAGGATCCAGAAGGCCCAGGGCATGCCTGAAGGAGGTGATGATGGAACCAGCTTCTTGCTTTTCCCTGACGCTTGAGACATCGGGTCTTGTTCTAAGTCAGCCGGTAGAAATAGTTGTGAGAATGAGGTGGTGAGAGGAACCCTGGGTGAGAAGCTCTTGGCTGCCTGAGTTATCTCTGGACTAATGTGGTGCACTTCTCCTAGGGGGCGCTCTTGCAGAAGGCTTTCAAGTGAGGATGTTTGAGTTTCAGAATTTTGAGAGGAGATTTGAGGTGAGCATGAGCCTTTGATCCTGTTGTCTGGAGATTCTGTGCCTCCTTGGCACTCCCCGGCCACGTCCCTGGCAGTTGAATGCCGGAGCCTGGCTCTTGGCTGGTGGCTTCTGCCTCCCTTGGCACCTCTTGTCTGTTCCAGGAGTGTATCTCCCAGTCGGCCGTGAAGACCAAGTTTGAGCAGCACACGGTCCGGGCCAAGCAGATCGCGGAGGCCGTCCGCCTCATCATGGACTCTCTGCACATCGCAGCTCAGGAGCAGCGGTAAGAGCCCGGGAGCAGCTGGTGGAGGGAGCATAGCCATGACTGCCTCACCCTCGTCTGAGGCGGGGCCCAGGGCCAGAGCTCAGCCAGCAGAGCAGGGTCTCACGGTTTCCACCAGACCACATTCAAGCCACGAGGAGCAGCCAGTGAGGAGGTTTTGGGACGTCTGTCTGTCCCACCAGATCTGTGCAGTGAACTTCCCTGAAAGTCTGAGCTGCCAGCCTTGGTCCAGTGCTACGCCGAGCACTACAGCCATTCTCAGGGCCAGAAACAGAAAGCACTTCTTCAAAATACCTTTTCTGGGGACTGCCCTGGTGGGCCACTGGTTAGGACTCGAGCTTTCACTGCAGGAGACGCAGGTTCAATCCCTGGGCAGGGAATTCAGATCCCACATGCTGTGCAGTATGGTCAAAAACACCTTAAAAAGAGAATTAAAAGATACTCTTTTTTGAGAGATTAAAATATATGAGAAAGTATAGAGAATAATATACCTTGTTTCCATTGCACACAGTTGATAATATTTGTTTTATTGTCAGAATATAACAAATAAAACACAGGAAAAAACTGTTGAATACTCTTTGATTCTTCAGTCCCTGCCCCAGTGTCCCTCTGCCTGTTCCTTAGAGGTAACTGGCATCATGAATTTGGTGTGTAGTCCTGCCATTCATTAAAAAGTACTTTTTATGTAAATCCTGACATTATGTAAATGCACAGTGTTGCTCTGCATGTGTTTCAGATGTACAGGTACGGGAGCATACAACACCTGGCTTCGCTTTTCACTCAGCATTGTTTTTATCCTCTGTCCTTGTTGATGCCTATAGCTGGAGGTTAGGAGTTTTCCCTGAGATAGATTGATCTTTAGATTTTATTATTTTACTATTGGAGACCCTGCTGCTGTGGACACGAATTTTTATGTCCCCTGGTGTGCATCTGCTAGAGACTAGCGTTAATTTCTGGAGGTAGAGTGTTCTGTTTTGAGGTGTATGCATTTCAGCTTTACCCAGTTTTACCCATGGCTTTCTGAAACATCTGGCCCTTTCGTGGTCCCACCAGCAGTATATGTTGGAACTCCCATTCCCCGACCCTGATCCATACTTCAGACTTGGTGATTTGGGCCAGGCTTCTGGGTATTGTTGTACCTCTTTTTCTCTTTTCTTTGTTTACTAGTGGACTTTTTTCTATATGAATGGCAGAACTTGTTCTAAAGTTCTTGAAAAAGCACCCTCCCCTGTCTGTCACCACCACATCCTCCAAATGCGGAAAACTTAAGAGCGAGTTGTTGGCGCTGTCTCTCCTTCCTGCCTGGGAATGGGAAGAGCAGTCCCCTAGGGGTGTGCGTGGAAGTGTGCGTGGAATGCCAGGATCATAGCCGGGGCCCACACAGATTTCCAGCACCCTCTCTTTTCCTTGGCTTAGTTGGGTAACCAGGGCTCTTTTTCTCAGGGTCTACTGCCTGGAAACGCGTGAAGAGCGGCAGGAACGGCTGAGGTTTATTGACAAGCAGCTGGAACTCTTGGCGCAAGACTACAAACTGAGAATTAAGCAGATTACAGAGGAAGTCGAGAGGCAGGTGAGAAGTGGAGGAGGAAGGACACTGGGGAGATTTGGACTCCGAGTAGAGGCCAGGCACTCAAAAAGTGAAAACACAGACATCCTATTCCTCGGGGGCTTCTCAGCCTTCCAGGAGAAAGCCATAGCCCTGATTAAACAACGTCACGCCTCCTGGGGTTTGCTGTTCCATCGTGTGACCCTGGGCAAGTCCTCCTCCACAACTTAGATGAGTTTCGGTCAGCCAATTTCTAATACCCCTGAATTCAAAAGCTTTAACTCTGTAGACCATCTGTGGACACTACAGGTTTGCAGGGAGGCAGATCCAGTCTCCTAGAGCCTGTTAGACTCTCCTGGTGCTCTGGAGTTAAACCACATTCCTTCGGGTCACTCACCAGCACACTTTCTTTGCTGCAGGTGTCGACTGCAATGGCCGAGGAGATCCGGCGCCTCTCTGTGTTGGTGGATGAGTACCAGATGGACTTCCACCCTTCCCCCGTGGTCCTCAAGGTTTACAAGAATGTGAGTCATTAAGTGGCAGGTGCTCTGGGCAGGGGCTCCCCATATTTCCTGTTGGCTATGGATGGAGTCACCGAGAGACAGGGATTCAGCCCCTGGTAGTCTGAGTCAGAGCCCCTCAGCTACTTGAGCCCCAGGCTTCACTCCACCTGCCTACCACTGTCACCTGCTGGGCCTGGGCTGCCCAGCCTCTGTCTGCCTCGCCCTGGGCTCCCTGGAGGGAACACTGGCAGAAGGTGCCACTTCCTTTCCCCTCTCTTCTGGCTGCAGGAACTGCACCGTCACATAGAGGAAGGACTGGGCCGAAACATGTCAGACCGCTGCTCCACGGCCATCACCAGCTCCCTGCAAACCATGCAGCAGGAGATGATGGGTCAGTGCCACGGGGGCTCAGGACTGGGGCTCTGGGCTGCCCGAGATCAGTTTCAGGCGAGCCTGCAGAACTAATGACCTTTCCTTATCTGTCCTCTTTTGTGATGAGTCAGCTCCATATCTTGAGGTTCTGGGCATGTGTTGTGAGTTCATTCCATGCATAGACGAGGGGTGAGCAGGGGAGGGGCCATCCTGTGTTACCACCTGGGACTAGTGGAGGCTGAGAGCTTGGCCTACTCCTTAAATCCACATAATAGTGGGTATGGAGCCTCAGTCTGCGTACCCCACCCACAAGCCGGCTCATCTGGGCCTGGTTTCTGGGTTGCGCTGCCAGCATCCTTGCCAGCAGCAGGTGTGGTGAGGCTCAGCACTGGCGAGGCACAGGGCTGAGCCGCTCTGCTTTCTCCCCACTTCTGTTTCCGACAGACGGCTTGAAACCCCTCCTTCCTGTGTCTGTGCGGAGTCAGATGGACATGCTGGTCCCTCGGCAGTGTTTCTCCCTCAGCTACGACCTCAACTGTGACAGCTATGTGCCGACTTTCAGGAGGACATTGAATTTCACTTTTCCCTTGGGTGGACCATGCTGGTAAACCGGTTCCTGGGCCCCAAGAACAGCCGCCGGGCCTTGATGGGCTACAGCGAGCAGGCAAGTGGAGTCCCTCCCCCTTGGGCACTGAGGGAGGCTAGTCTGCGCCCTGGGCACCCAGGCCGTTCTGAACAAGGCTCCTGGAGGTCATGGCTGTGGCATGTGGGCCACCACCACGGTCAGGTTTCTGCCACAAATCAACCTAGTTTTATCGTAGGCACTAATATTTGTGAAATTACAAAAGCAAGCTGTATTTTTTTATTAAGCTTATAAGTATATAATTACTAAATCTAGATGACCTGTCTGTCCAGATACCACCGTTTTCACATTTAGATGTTCACTCCCATCTCTGTACCTTTGGAGGTATCACCTGGGCTGCCCTTGGGCCACGTCCCAGGCTTGGGGACCTAAGCTGAGGCCTTCCAGGGTGGCCGCAGCTCATGATCTGTGATATCCATGGTGTTTACCTTTGGGCTGGCAGGTCTGTTAGGAAGGCGAAATCCTTGTCTGCTACACGTGGAGCTCATTTTCTATTTTGGAAGTTGACGTCATGGCCCATGTACCTATTCTGGACTCTTGGCCCTGAGGGTTCCCGAGGGTTTCACGGAATGAGAGATTTGCTGCCTTCTTCTTCTTAGCACCCCCCTCTTTCTCTCCACAGGTGCAGCGGCCTATGCCCCTGACCCCGGCCAACCCCAGCATGCCCCCACTGCCCCAGGGCTCCCTCACGCAAGAGGAGCTCATGGTTTCCATGGTCACCGGCCTGGCCTCTCTGACATCCAGGACCTCCATGGGCATTCTCGTTGTTGGAGGAGTGGTCAG
>SJYC01079457.1:0-17641 GCA_006408675.1 Madoqua kirkii | reverse complement strand
TGGTCCCTGCGTCAGCCGGCACTTTACATCATGATGACTTTTTGCTGTGATATCAGGAGCCATGCAACCTTAGCCCTGAAATGTACATTTCTGGACAGAATTCTCATTCAACATAAGGTGACATTAAGGTTCCCATTTTACAGAAAAAAATCTGCAGTTGGCTTGCCAAGGATCGCAGCTTGGATTTGAGCTCTGGCCCCATCTGACTCCAAGGCCATGTTCTTTCCCCTGTAGGGCTAGTCCTGTGGGTAGGGAAGTGACCTGAGAAATTGACAAACCTGGGTCCTAGAGAGGTGGGCATGACCAGGAGTTTCTCATTTCTAAGTGAGGAAACAGAACTTGCAAGGGCGTGAGCCAGAAAGAGGCCAGGTTGGGCTGTAAGCCCTCATCTTGCCAGCTGTGGTTTTATGGCCTTTCTCTTCTGCCCCGAGGCCTGAGGTCACAGGCTGCCTTCTTGATAATGGGTACTCCCCACGTCTTGACCCAAGACACGCTGCAGCCAGAGTGACTCATGCCTTGAATTTTCTTGATGATGTGGGCACGTGCTCTCTGCGATGGTCATTTGAGTTGTAGAGTGGTGGCAGAATGTAGCTGACAAAGCTGCCAGGAGTTGGCTTCCCAGCTTGGAAGGCCAGGGTAGGCTGGAGCTGAGTCCCCGCCCTGCTGGCCTGTAGGCAGTACCTGCTCTGGTTCTTTTTTTGGTAGATGGTAACCTGGCAGAGGGTCATTAGCTTAGAAGCTGACACTTGACAGTTATGTAACCCTTTTACAATCAGTGTCTCATTTTATCCAAACCACCCTGGGAACTGGGTGGAAGCCATCATTCCTATTTTGAGAGGAAATGGGTGTAAATAGACTTGCTGTGGGTCACACAGCCAGGATGGCAGGCAGCACTGGAGCCTCTGTTTCTGGCTCCAAGTCCCTTGCTCTTTGACTCTAACTGCGCTGCCTTGCACTAAAGTGTTACAGAGCAGCTCAAAAGAAGCTATCTGCTAAGGACCAGTACTCAGAACTCCACTTGTCATCAGTGTCACCAGAATGGAATGTCCCTTCTGAGGACTCTAGCATTTTCGTTTAAGATGTCTGTGTGCCTGGATCTGTGCCTCTTGTGCTCACAACCATAGCGGTGGCCCCGCCACCTTTGCACAGGTCATGTTGTATGGGCCACACTCCGTTTCCCTCATTTTCCAGCTAGGACAATCCCTGCCCTTCTGTTCTCAGTGGGGCCCAAGAAGATGTTGAGAGGAGTGTTCTGAGTAGAGGTACAAAGGCCTTTTGGTGCTCCTTGGAAAGTCCTGGCAGCAACAGGCGAAGAATCTGGGTGGTGGGATGGCAGAGGGCTGTACCCACCAATCGCTGTGCCTCTGCAGGTGTGGAAAGCTGTGGGCTGGCGACTCATTGCCCTCTCCCTTGGCCTCTATGGCCTCCTCTACGTCTACGAGCGTCTGACCTGGACCACCAAGGCCAAAGAGAGGGCCTTCAAGCGCCAGTTTGTGGAGTATGCCAGCGAGAAGCTGCAGCTCATCATCAGCTACACCGGCTCCAACTGCAGCCACCAGGTCCAGCAGTGAGTGTCCCCGTCAGCCCAAGGGGCCGGCGCTGGCTCCCGCGGTGCCCTCCTCCCCTGACCTGGAGACCACTGGGCCACGAGCGCTGTCCGACTCTGGCCATCAGCTGTGCAGTGACAACATGGAGGTTGAGAGTGGGAGAGGAGCCTCTGGGGACACCGTATGTCCAGGGCTGGGACCAAGTAGGCCTCTGGTCCCCCAGGAAGGAAGACGGCAATACAAAGGGCATTACTTGTAGCAGCTTTAGCGGGTTACCTTGAAGGACTTGCGTTGTGGGCATAGCTTTGATGTTCTAAGCCACAGCCCAGTCTTCATGGCATATCTTTGGGCAGGTGGGAGTGGTTGCTTCTTCTAGGTGGTGCTGACGAAGGTGCTGGCTGCCTGCTTTTTATTGCTACATGGCAGGCCCTCTGCTAGGCACGTTGCACCTAATACTTCATTTTTCCCCCCAAACACGTTGAAGTCATTGTTCTTATTAACACTTTCTTTTTCAAAATGAGGAAATTGAGATTTAAGAGGAGTTATGTGTCTCCTATGGGCTTTCCAGATGGCACTAGTGATAAAGAATCCATCTGCCAATGCAGGAGATGCAAGAGACGTGGGTTCAATCCCTGGGTTGGGAAGATCCCCTGGAGGAGGGCATGGCAACCCACTCCAGTGTTCTTGCCTGGGAAATCCCGTGGACAGAGGAGCCTGGCAGGCTACAGTCTGTGGGGTTGCAGAATCTGAGACGACTGAGCAACTGGACACACACAAACCTGGCTCTTGCACTCGATCAGCAGCAGAACTGGGATCTGAATCTTGGTCTCTTGTGTCCAGGTCAGGGTGTCCTGCCCTGTGCTCCTGGTTCTCACACTACGGTAATGCTGGTATTTGTGGTGGTTGTGATGTCCATGGTCTCAGCAGGAGGTGGGGCAGATGCTGCCAAACCAGGATAGGTGGTGGCCAGCGCAGGTGACTGGCAGGCTAGCAGCTGCCCTGCCCTGAGTCTGGTTTACCCTCGACACAGCCTGGTTGATCCTGACTCTCTCCCCCTTCAGGGAACTGTCCGGGACTTTTGCTCATTTGTGTCAACAAGTTGACGTCACCCGGGAGAACCTGGAGCAGGAAATCGCCGCCATGAACAAGAAAATTGAGATTCTTGATTCACTTCAGAGCAAAGCCAAACTGCTCAGGTGAGGTGGCAGCAGAGGAAGCCCATCCTGTGAGGTTACAGCTCACAGGCACCTCCTTAACTACGGTGTCTCAGCCACTTGGTATGTGCTATCCAAATCTTCAACATCCCTGCAGGGACCTGTCATCACCTTCACTTTATGAAAAGGAAAACTGAGGCCTGGAGAGGTGTTAAGTAACCTATCTGGGATCCCACAGTAGGTGTGGTTAAGCTGGGAGAAGGATCCAGCCTGCTGGGCACCAGCACCCTCTGAGCCTCCTCACATTACTTGTCCTCTGTTGTCAGCAGGAACACTGGGCTAGACCCACCCCTCACTTCCACCATTTCTCTGTGAGCCCAGGGATGGTGGCCTATCGAAACCCATGCCCACAGGGGAGCCAGCCAGCTAGCTGGTGGCTGGCCGAGCCTGGCTTAGAACCCAGGTCTGCATAGAGGCTCCATTGAAAGTCAGAGCTTCAGGCAGCAGGTTGCTGGAGATAGGATGGGTCCCTGGAGTCAAAGTGCTAGCTTCTGGTCCTAGCCCTCACATTCAGGCAAATCTCTGAGCTTCCCCGAGTCTCGTTGCTTTTATCTGTAAGATGGAGTGAGATTTCATGACACAGCCACAGAGCTGCGTGCACAAGTGCTCTGTAGAGTCCGTGGCCGCTCAGGCCCAGATAACATCAGCACATGGGGACTTGGGGCTTCCTGCCCTGCCCTGACGTCAGCACAGAGGGGGCTGCATCCAAGGGCGGCCTTGGGCCTTCCCCTCCCTTCAGGGCAGATGTGCACTCCCGCCCACTGCCCAGGGACACCTATTTTCTGGAGATACACCGCTCATCCCCAGGGGAATTCTCACGAGGTATGGGTCTTAGGGGTGGGCATCTCTGCTGCGCGTCACCTGCAGGGACAGGGTAAACCCAACAAGTACTGCCCACTGCTGACAGGCAGAACACGGTGTTCCCAACAGCTTGGGAACTTGCCGGTGGGCCCAGCGTGAAGCCAACACAGGGCTTAAGCGTCGGAAAAGCCCGAGTTTATTTCCATCACCAATGAGTCGTGTGACCGTGGGAAGTTATTTAACCTCTCTGGGCCTCATTTTCCTCATCTGTGAAGCAGAGGTTACTAGAGGAATAAAAGTCAGGTGTCTAGTAGCACAACGCTTGGCAGGTGACGCCACGGCTAGTTATCAGCTCTTGCCACTACAAGGTAACCTTTTCTCTGCAGGAATAAAGCCGGCTGGTTGGACAGCGAACTCAACATGTTCACCCACCAGTACCTGCAGCCCAGCAGATAGTGGGCACCCGGAGCCGGAGCCCCCTTGGGGAGGACAGTGCTGCGAGCACGGGGGGCCTCCCACCACTAGGCCCATGTGCAGCTCCTGTCCACCGCCACCACCGTGAGAACGAAAGCACCCACTGTCTCCCACCATCTTGAGCCCCGAAGCACTAGTTATTTTCCCCTCCTTTGCCTGCTATTGCAGGAAGACCTTCCAATTTGTGCCCCTAAAGGAGACTTTCTTTTTAATGAGTCTGGACAGCACGGTACTGGGGAGTTCAGTCTTGTCTTTGCTTTGTCCTGCTCTCTTGATTGAGCAGCTGCTGATTGGTTGCTTGATGAGCTCTTGGGATTGGCCAGTGTTGCAGAAGGCCTGGTTGGGCCTTTAAGGGTATCAGGCAGATACTGCCGCTTCCTCTGGCCAACGCTTAACACTGACCCCCGCACACTTGCCCCCCACATACCCCAGCTCCTGCACACCTGCCCACCTCGCACCCCAGCTTCCCTGCAGAGAAAGGCTGCCTTTGTGGGGAGGCTGCATTTTCTTCCAGTTCGCACTGGGAATGATTCCAAGAGTCCCAGGAGGCTGTGGCTTTTGCGTCAGTATGGTTCTTTGGCTCTCATGCTTCGGTCTGTTTGCAGAGCCCTCCAGACCAGCCTTTCCGCATTGGCAGTGGGCTGAGTGTGGCTTGGGTTTTAGGCGGAGGCAGGCTTTCCGCCATGAGGGGCAGGAAGATAGCGCAGAGGCAGCTGGAGCGCGTGGCTGGGAGGGAGGTGGTGTGTGGAAGCTGTGTCCTTCTGTCTGTGCTGTCTTGGGCAGCCAGTGCCATGATGGGGAGAGACTTGCCTCCCTTCTCGTTGTGTCCCTTGTTCTCCATTCGGTCCTTAGCCTCATAGTCTGGCTTCTTATTGTTGAAAGATGGTTTGGTCCAGATGGTTAAAGGATGTAGTAGAAGGAAAGATGGCGGAAGATGGGGACCTTGGTGGCAGGCTGAGGGGAGTGGACCCTACCCAGGATGGCTGAAAGATCAGTAGTTGGCACAAAACAGGGCCTTCTGTTTGACCTCACTCTGGGAGGGGCTCATGGGGTCTGAGAGCCCCCCCTACCAGCTTGGGGTTCCACAAGAAACGTGTTCCCACCTCTCACCCCTCCTTGGCTCAAGCCGCCCTTGGCCACCAGACCTCTGGGTAGAGTCTCTTGTGGCAGCCATGCTGCACACGGCCAGCAGACAGTGCAGGGAACCCAGCACCCAGCCTCCCACCCTTCCTGACCCTGGAGCCTCCAGATGACACACGGGGCCTCACGTTGATCTGGAGAAGTGTTTCCTGTATTGAGTGTGGGGATTGTTACTGGTCACAGTGGGGGCAGGTTCCTGTCTCCATGGTGTTAACCGTCTGGGGCAGGCAGCCTTGAGGTGACAGCCTTTGCCGGGCAGGTCAGAGAGCTTCCTAGAAGCCAGCAGCACTGCTCTCCCAGAAAGAGGCAAGCTCAGGCAGGGCAGTGGGGCCTGTCCTGCCCTTCTGAGTCCGCCTCTGACTTCAGGGAACGGCTCAGTGGCCTCTGCTCACTGGCGGGTATCATGCAGTTGGCGTGCTCTCCAGGTGCCCATTGGTCCTTCAAACCCTCAGTCTACTCTGGTGTGTGGAACAAAGTGATGGACTTAGCCAAGGTTGTTGTGCAGCAGAGGATGGCCAAGCTTTTTGCCAGACCCGGGTGGTGGTCACCTCACAGTATGTCTGGAGAGATCAGCATTGCACAATTCCAATGAATTTTGTGCTTTGGGAGGGGGGGATTATTTAAAGTAATAAACATGAACTTTTTTTTGAATGTATCCCCTGAGATTTTGAGCTTCTTATACAACAAATAAAGTTGAGTTTATACCACTAAGGGCGAGACTCTGAAAGAATTGTGGCAAAAAGCACTTTAATTTAATGCTGCTAACTTTGTCTTTATGTTCATTTGCTGGAGTGCGAGACGTGCTTGACACAGTGAGTTTTTTCTCTGATGTACTTAAGGTGATAAATTTGCCTGAATTACTCCTGTATCAGTGCTGATAATATTGGACACTAAAATAAAACCTAGTTGGAAACCCTTTGTGTTTGTGTGTCTGCTCAGTTTATTCTTAGGCAAACTCTCTCTGACATGAGAAAGTCTACAGGCTGTATTTTGAAATGATCTTAACTTTACTTAGGGGAAGTTCCCACTGTAACCTGCCTGTGGGTTCCTCCTGACTCTTGGAAGGAATCTGATGCTCTCAGAAGAACAAAAGGCGTAACTGATCTTTAAGAACCAGGAAATCTAGAGTGATTTCTCTACAGATTTCACCATAACTCTAAACCATTCATTTTTCACTTAAAAAGTAATGACTCAGAGTGGTCCACCCTAGTTTGCCTTCTGAGAATTTGGTTGTGACCTTTTCTTTCTTTTTTTTTTCTTTTTTTTTTGGAAGGGCTCTCAGCAGTGGCTTGGCATGACTAGTCAGTTTTGCTGACCCTGCACACCTGTTCCCTGGGCTTTGCTCCACCCACTGCCTGCACAGCTCATCCACGTCAAAGGCCTCCACATGGCAGTGGATGGCATCCTCGTCCTTCCAGACTCCCGGGTCACCAACTTGGGGCATGACCCCAAATTCACTGGTCACACATGCTGCCTGTCAGTTTCTGTCTTAAACCTCGCCCCTGACTCCTCTGCTCCATCACAGCTCTGAGCCACATTACTGCCTCTCACCCCCCTTGCCTTCTCACACTTGTTTCAAAGCAGCAGGCAGGTTGACCTTGATGGAGGCTGGAAACAGAACTTAGCTCATGTTTCTTCTTTGCTCAAAATAAAGTCTGGATCCCTGTCCCACCCAGCATCAAGGCCCAAGTCCTTGGGGTGGCCTTTCAGGACCCAAGCTCTGACTGCCCCCTGCCTCCTCTGCTCCTTCTGCTTCGGCCACACTGGTGCTTGCTCGTCCTTGAAACTGCCGTGTACATTCCTCCATAAGGCTTTCACCAGGGCTGACCTTCATCCAGGACCCCCCACCACGGGCTCTTCTCTGGCACTTCTGAGTACCCCTCCCTGAAGTCATCATCTGAGTAATACCGTTCGTGTCTGTACCTGCTAGAGCAGAAGCCCTAAAAACAAGCACACTGAGATTTTTATCTATTGTGTTTATTGATAAGTGCCCAGCATCTAGACCAGTACCTGGCACAGAACTGGAACTCGGTAAATACTTGCTGAATTAGCAAATCCTGTCCTGATAACAGTCTCACACGTTTATCAACCCTTAGCACTGGTGGACAGAACTAACCTGCTACTGAAAACTTCCTATTGGTAGGCATGACTGCTAGGGGCTTCCATGTGTGTGATGTATTTAACGATGAGCATTTTCAGCTCGTGTGCAGTCTCGGAGAGGTAGGGACTAGCTCAGGCTTCAGCAGCTAGAGGGTGATAGAGACTGGGTTAGAGCCCAAGTCCTGATTCCTCAAAGAATGGCTTTTGAACATTTTTTTACCCTGACACACTATTAGACATTCATTGCAACTGACTACACACATGTGCAAGTGAAACCAAAAAACTTAAAGTCAGTCGTTAACCACCCCTTCCTTTTTTTTTCATAATGCACAGGTATTTTCTCACGGAAAAGTGCTAACCCACTAAATTGCTTACCAGCCACTCTTGGGTCAAGACCGATAGTTTGAAAAAAAGGTGTTCGCCCACTTCGCCTCAGTCAGCACCTCCCAGTTCTTTATTCCCAAAGGCCAGACTCATTACTACCTCATCTGCCCACTGAGAGTTCTGGGGAATCAAAAGCCTGAGATTCTTGGCCCTTCAGTAACAATGTCCCTGTTTAATCACAGTATATGCGCCAGGAATGTACCTCTCTGTTTCAAGCACTGAGCCCTGCTCACAGATGTCAGCCAAGTTCACTCTGACCTCCAGGACAGGGTTTCCTGTATCCGAGTCAGACTCAAGCTTGAGGTAGGAACAGCCGACTTTTATGGAGGGCCTGGCATGTCAGACATATTTATGCATAGTATCCAATCCTATCAAAAACCTAGTGAACTATTTCCCCCTTTGTACAAATGAAGTTTATTCA
The DNA here is from genome assembly GCA_006408675.1 of Madoqua kirkii. Lineage (NCBI taxonomy): Eukaryota > Metazoa > Chordata > Mammalia > Artiodactyla > Bovidae > Madoqua > Madoqua kirkii. Next base: position 9,560 of record SJYC01079457.1, on the reverse strand, counting down.
GCAAAATATTCAAGGGCCTGCTATGTGCTCAGTGTGGTTCTGGGCACTGGAGACACAGCAGTGAATTTTGTTGTTGTTCAGTTGCTAAATCAGTCCGACTCTTGTGGCCCCATGGACTGGAGACCACTAGGCTCCTCTCTCCATCGATTTCCCAGGCAAGAATATTGGAGTGGATTGCCATTTCCTTCTCCAAGTGAATAAGGTGGATAAAAAAGCTCTGCCTTGGTGGAGTTCATATGCCCGTAGGGGAAGGCAAACAGCAGGCAAAACTGATGTGTAAAAGACATAGTGTATCAGAAGATAAGAGTTACAGGGGAAATGAGGCGGGGAAGGTCAGGGAGGGTGTAACAAGAGGGTGGCTGGGGTAGGCCTCTCTGAGAAGATGATATTTGAAGAAAGACCTGAATGAATTCAGTGGGGAATGAAGCCCTGGGGATACCTGGGACAGGGCATTCCAGGCAGATAGAGCCACATGTGTAAAGGCCCTGGGGTGCAAGTATGCCCAGTATCTTCACGGAGCAAAAAGAGACTAATGTGACTGCAGCAGAGTGAGGAAGGTGGAGAGTAGTCGGAGATAAGTTGGGAAAAGGACCCAGGGGAGCTTGGGGTCTTGCCAGCCATTGTGAGGACCTTGGCTTACCTGTGAGCAAGGAAGATGCCATGGAGTGTTCTGAGCCAAGGTTCTGGGCAGCTGTGGGGAGAGTAGATGGCAGAGGGTGAGGATGGAAGCAGGGGGGCTGGTCAGGAGGAAACTGCAGTGTTCCAAGGAAGAGACGACACTGTCTTGGGCCGACCGTTGTGATGGAGGCTGTGAAAAGTGGTCGTTTCTGGAGACCTTTTTTAAAATCTTTTTTTTTTTAATGTCTCTTTTTCTTTCTTTTTGGCTGCACCGGGTCTTCAAGGCTACAAGGGCTTTCTCTCCTTGTGATGAGCCGGAGCTATTCTCCGTTGCAATGTGAGGGTTTCTCATTGTGGTGGCTTCTCTTGCTGCAAAGCACAGGCTCTAGATGCGAGGGCTTCAGCTGTGGCTCCCGGACTCTAGAACACAGGCTTAGTAATTGTGGCGCATGGGCTTAGTTGCTCCACTGCATGCGGAATCCTCCCTGACCAGGGATCAGATCGGTGTTCCCGTGCTGGAAGGTGGATTCTTAACCACGGCAGCCCAAGGGAAGTTCTGGAGACCTTTTGAAGACAGAAACAATGAGATGTGCTGGATGAGTCATGGCTGACTCGAGTTTTGTTCTAGGTACGTGGTAGGATGGGGAAGCTTCAGTGGAGCAGGCTTGGGGGAGAAGATCAGGAGTTTCATTTTGTTGAACTTTGGGTCCCTCTTCCATAGTTACATATGTGAACTTAGCGTTCAAGGCAAGTCTGGCCCAGAGATGCACACTGGGGAGTCAGCGTGTGATGGTGCCTTGGCTGGGGTCCCTAGGATGCAGAGCTAATGCAGAGGACATGTGTACCCTCATCCTAATGTACAGAATGACCCCAGAGAGATGCAGGTTGTGGGGGAGTTGGAAAGAGGGAGAGCCAGCAGAAGTGTGCGTGGTGGGGTGGTGTGTGTGTATGTTAAGCATCCAACTCTTTGCGATCCCATGGACTGCAGCCCACCAGGCTCCTGTTCATGGAATTCTTCAGGCAAGAACACCAGAGTGGGTAACCATTCCCTTCTCCAGGATATCTTCCCAGGGATCGAAACCTGGACTCCTGCACTGCAGGCAGATTCTTTACTATCTGAGCCACCAGGGAAGCCCTTCAGTTCAGTTCAGTTCAGTTCAGTTCAGTTCAGTTCAGTTCAGTCGCTCAGTTGTGTCTGACTCTTTGCGACCCCATGAATTGCAGCACGCCAGGCCTCCCTGTTCATCACCATCTCCCAGAGTTCACTCAGACCCACGTCCATCAAGTCCGTGATGCCATCCAGCCATCTCATCCTTGGTCGTCCCCTTCTCCTCCTGCCCCCAATCCCTCTCAGCATCAGAGTTTTTTCCAATGAGTCAACTCTTCGCATGAGGTGGCCAAAGTACTGGAGTTTCAGCTTTAGCATCATTCCTTCCAAAGAAATCCCAGGGTTGATCTCCTTCAGAATGCACTGGTTGGATCTCCTTGCAGTCCCAGGGACTCTCAAGAGTCTTCTCCAACACCACAGTTCAAAAGCATCAATTCTTTGGCACTCAGCCTTCTTCACAGTCCAACTCTCACATCCAAACATGACCACTGGAAAAACCACAGCCTTGGCTAGATGGACCTTAGTCAGCAAAGTAATGTCTCTGCTTTTGAATATACTATCTAGGTTATAGGTCATAACTTTTCTTCCAAGGAGTAAGTGTCTTAATTTCATGGCTGCAGTCACCATCTGCACTGATCTTGGAGCCCCCAAAAATAAAGCCTGACACTGTTTCCACTGTTTTCCCATCTATTTCCCATGAAGTGATGGGACCAGATGCCATGATCTTCGTTTGCTGAATGTTGAGCTTTAAGCCAACTTTTTTGCTCTCCTCTTTCATCAAGAGGCTTTTTAGTTCCTCTTCACTTTCTGCCATAAGGGTGGTGTCATCTGCATATCTGAGGTTATTGATATTTCTCCCGGCAACCTTGATCCTAGCTTGTGTTTCTTCCAGTCCAGTGTTCCTCATGATGTACTCTGCATGTAAGTTAAATAAGCAGGGTGACAATATACAGCCTTGATGTACTCCTTTTCCTATTTGGAACCAGTCTGTTGTTCCATGTCCAGTTCTAACTGTTGCTTCCTGACCTGCATACAGATTTCTCAAGAGGGAAGCCCTTGGCCACCACCAAATGTGACCCTGAGGAACCATGTAATGAGAGTCTCAGCACCATTTCTTGGTGGGGAGGAAGGGGCAGAATTTATCTGCTATCTCCCTCTTCCAGTTGGTTGAAGATTTGCCCCATGGGAGACTGACTCTGTGCATTTCTGAGTTGCATATGAAATCACCTGGGCACCAAGCTGGGCCCACGGGAGTGGTGAAGGTGAGAGGGGCAGGGCTTAGGCAAGGAGTATGGTCTGGCAAGTTGTTTGCTTCAGATCACTCAGCTCAGGCAGAGTCAGAATAAAAGACAAGCAAAGCCAAAGAGGTCTGAATGGGTCACTCCTCCAATCACTCAGATCTTCTCTTGCCATCCTACCCTTCCCTGAGAGGGGTGGTTTAAGTCCCACCAGATACAGCTGCTTCAAGGTGATACAGCCAGTCCCTCATCTGCCCCTATTCCATCATCCTTTACTTTGGCCAAAGCTGCAGCTGGTCTGGTTATTTCCCGGTGGGCTCATCCAGACCTTCATCCCCAAGGGGTCTGAACCTTTGACTGTCTTGCCCTGAGAGGGATGTGAATGCCACAATTGCAACGTACTGTCATCAGTAAGTGTGGAGACACCAAGAGACACCCAAGGAGAATCTGAAGAAACCCTCTGCTTCATTTGGTACACGCAGTCCTGACTCCTCACTCCATGCCATGCTGTGTGGCTTCAGTCATGTCTCTTTGTGACCCCATGGACTGCAGCCCGCTAGGCTCCTCTGTCCACAGGATTCTCCAGGCAAGAATATTGGAGTGGGTTGCCATGCCCTCCTCCAGGGAATCCCGACCCAGGGATCGAACGTACGTCTTTTATGTCTCCTGCATAGGCAGGCGGGTTCTTTACCACTAGTGCTACCTGGGAAACCGCTGACTCCATGGTGATAGAAATCTATCACCCCTGGCAGTATAGAAACTCTCTTTGCCTGCTGGTCCACCAGCAGGGAGGCCTGAAGACCAGGTGACGGTCATGTCTTCAAGTTCATTGGAACCCCGGGTACTCAACTGTATCCTCTGGTGGAAGTTTCCCAGCCCTGAGCACTGGGACCTTCAACCTGTTAGAGTCAATGTTTGCAGGGACAGGAAACACAAATTTTACCAGGGAGTCACTATGAGTAGTAGTAAGTTTGCTTCCTGTCCCCATGTGATCTAGCTTCAGGGGACACAGCAGCATATGTCTACTTCCTGGAGAACAGAGCTGCAGGGTATGGTCCTTGAATGATATCTCATGCCACTTGGGTGTAGGGGTACCTGGTAAGACCAGTGGATTCTTTTGTCAGATGCCCATTGTCCCACCTGTTTTGCCAAGAAATGGGTCCCTTGGTGACAGTGTGGTGTGGGGGACCATGTCACTGTATCAGGCAGCCTGAAGCCCTCAGATGGTGGTACTGGTGATGGCCCCAAAGGCAGGTCAAGCAAGCCCATACCTGGAACAGCATCGATTTTCAGTTAAGTACAGATCATTTCCTTCAAAGGATTCTGATGTACTTGATCTGCCACCAGAGCAGCAGCTGGCTGGTCTCTTGGAGTTGCAGTATTGAAGGCTCAGCTTTGGTCCTGCAGACCAGGTGTCCAGCAGCAGCAGGACCCAGCCTTTAGGAAAAGGAACCCAGGTGACTTTTCACACCTTCATGTTGCCTGCTCTGTTCCTGGACTTTCATATCCTCACTGGGGAAGCTGACAGAGATGCTGGCTGACATTCACCAGCCCCCTAGTCCCTTCCAACTTGTTGTGGACCATCTCACCAGCAGTGGACATTCTCTGATGGACCTGAAATGTGAGACACAAAGATTTAATCCTTTGTGCCCCCACATACTGGCCACCATTGACACATCTTCCATTAAAATTTTTTTTTAAACTTACTTATTCAGCTGTGCCAGATCTTAGTTGCAATGTGCAAGATTGTCGATTGTGGCAGCACAGCCGTGTGCATGCTCAGTTGTGTCTGACTCTTAGCGATCCCACTGACTGTAGCCTGCCAGGCTCCTCTATCCATGGGATTCTCCAGGAAAGATTACTTGAGTGGGTTGCCATGCCCTCCTCCAGGGGATCATCCTGACCCAGGCACTGAATCACTGTCTCCTGTGTCTCCTGCATTGGCAGGTGGGTTCTTTACCGCTGAGCCACTGGAGAAGCACTTTCATTGTACGGATACCACATTTAGTTTGTCCATTTGTGAGCTGATGGACATTTGGATTATTTCCCCCTTTTTTTTTTGACTATGAGTAATGCTGCCAGGAACATTCTTACACAAGGCTTTGCATGGACTTGTGTTTTCATTTCTCTTGGATAGATACTCAGCACTGGAATTGCTGGGGCTTACAGTCAATTTATATTTAACTTTTTAAGATACTGCCAAACTGTTTTCTAAAGTGGTTGTACCATTTTACATTCCAACTAGCAGAGCCTGTAGGGTCTATTCTGCATCTTTGCCAACACTGGCATAAAGAGTCTTTGATTTCACATGCCATCATTTTAGACACAGAGTTATGCAGTGATGTCTCACTGTGGTTTTATTTTATTGGGTTGGTCAAAAAGTTTGTTTTTTTCCATAAGATATAACAGAAAAACTTGAATGAACTTTTGGGCCAACCCAATACATCTGTCTGGTGAATGGAGCCTAGAATAATAGAAGACTCTAGAAAGTCAGGCTGGGATGAAAGCTGGTGCTAGTATTTATGGTGGGTAAGGGTGCTGTGTGGTTCTGACTAGCCTCGATAGCAGAGTTCTGTGATGTGGAGCATATTTTATGTGCTTAGTTACCATCTGTATGCATTTCTTCTTTAGTGAAACGTCTGTTCAGTTCTTTTACTCGTTTTAAAAATTGGGTTGTTTTTTGGCCCTGAAATGGAAGCAAACTAAGAGTCTATCAACAGATGAATGGACAAAGAAGTCCATTTCATATATATATGAAAAAGTGAGTCGCTTAGTTGTGTCTGACTCCTTGCAGCCACCAGGCTCCTATACATATAGCGATACTACTCAGCCATAAAAAGAATGAGATATTGCCATTTGCAGCAATATGGATGGACCTAAAGAATATCACAGTAACTGAAGTGATATCATTTATATGTGCAATCTAAAAAAAAAATACAAATGGACTTCTCTGGTGGTCCAGTGGCTAAGACTCCATGCTACCCATGCAGGGGGCATGGGTTGGGTCCCTGGTCAGAGAACTAGATCCCACATGCCACACTAAGACCCAATGCAGCCAAATAAATAAACAAGTTAATAAATATTTTAAAATGAAAACTAATATAAATGAATTTACTTATAAGACAGAAACAGACTCATAGACAGAAAAAGACTTATGGTTACCAAAGGGAAATGTTGGGATGGGGGAGAGATAAATTAGGAGTATGGGATTAATAGATACACATGGCTATATATAAAGTAGATAAACAACAAGGATTTACTGTATAGCACAGGGAACTGTATTCAATGTCTTATATTAATATATAATGGGAAAGAATCTGGAAAAAATATATACATATATAACTGAATCAGTGTACAAAAGTAACACAGTATGGTAAATAAAATATACTTCAAATTACTGGATTGTTTTCTTATGAGTTGTTAAGAGTTTTAAAAAATTTATTTATTTGGTGGTATCAAATATGGATGGAGTGAAGTGAAGTGAAGTGAAGTGAAGTTGTTCAGTCGTGTCTGACTCTTTGCGACCCCATGGACTGTAGCCTACTGGGCTCCTCCGTCCATGGGATTTTCCAGGCAAGAATACTGGAGTGGGTTGCCATTTCCTTCTCCAGGGGAACTTCCTGACCCAGGGATCGAACCCGGGACTCCCGCATTGTAGGCAGACGCTTTACCATCTGAGCCACAAGGGAAGCCTCATAATGGAAAAGAATCTGAAAAATATATATACATATATAACTGAATCAGTGTACAAAAGTAACACAGTATGGTAAACAAAATATACTTCAAATTACTGGGTTGTTTTCTTATGAGTTGTAAGAGTTTTAAAAAATATTTATTTATTTGGTGGTATCAGGTCTTAGTTGCAACATGCTAGATCTTTTGTGGTGGCACACAGACACTCTTGTTGTGGTGTACAGGTTCAGCAATTGTGCTGTGCGGGCTTAATTGCACCATGGCATGTGAGGTCTTATTTGCCCAACCAGAGATCTAACTCTCCTCCCCAGCAACTCCCCTGCATTCCAAGGTGGATTCTTAACCACTGGACCACCAAGGAAATCCTGAGAATTCTTTATATAATCTGGATACAAATCTTTATTAGACATGTGATCTGCAAATATTTCTCCAGTCTTAATGGCTTGCATTTCCATCTTAACAATGTCTTTCAAAGTACAGACGTTATTAATTTTGACAAAGTCCAATTTATCCATTCTTTCTTTTAGGGGTTATACTTCTGGTGTCATATCTAAGAAATTTCTGCTTAATCCAGTATCACAAAGAATTTCTCTGAGGGTTTCTTCTAGAAGTTTTACAGGTTTTACAAATAGATCTGTGATTCATTTGAGTTGTTAATTTTTACATATGGTACAAAGAGGGTTTTCAGAAATTTGTTTTGCTTTGTGGTGTGTGTGTCTTTGGCGTCTTGAACCATTTGCTATAACTCCTGTCATTTCTCCACTGAATTGCCTTTGCATCATTATCAAAAATTAATTCATCATTTATGTGTGGGACAATTTCTTGACTTTCTATTCTGTTCTATTGATCTATTTGTCTACTTTGACGGCCAATACTGCTCTTTCTTGTTTTCTGTAGCTTTTATCATGTCTTGAGCAGGTAGTGCAAGTCATCTGACTTTCTTCTCTGGATATGTTGCTCCTTCGCATTTCTGCATCAGCTTTAGAAATTATCAATTTCAACAAAGAAATTTATCGGGGTTTTGATTGGGATTGCATGAATCTTTCAAGCCATGAACACAGTTTCCCTAATTGTTTGGTCTTTAGTTTTTCTCAACACTGTTTTATAACTTTTAAAGTATATGCGTACTTTTGGATCATATTTATTCTTAAATATTTTATTTTTATAGATGCTATTTTAAATGCTATTTTAAATTTTTAAAACTTCTGATTTCTTATAGAATTGATTTGTGTATATTCATCTTGTATTTTGACACTTTGCAAAGCTAAGAATTCTAGTAGGTTTTTCTGTAGACGCCATGAGATTTTCTATTATCATGCTGTCTGTGAATAAAGACAGTTTTTCTTCTTCCTTCCCATTCTAGATGTTTTTTATTTTTCTTATTGAACTGGCTAGAACTCTAGTGTAATATTGAATTGAAGTGGTGATAACTGTAAACTCCAATGTTTTGGTAATGTTTGGCCTGATTGTATGTCAGGCACATGATTTGCATTTAGTAACATATATAACACACTTTCTATATCCATTCATCCACTACTGGACACTTAGATTGTTTCCATTTCTTGGCTACTGTAAAGAATGCTTCAGTGAATATGGAGGTGCATAATCAGTGTTTTTGTTTTCCTCAGAAAACATGAATACCCAGAAGTGGAATTGCTGAAAAATTGGTAATTTTACTTTAATAAAAAAAATTTTTTTGGCCACATGCCATGCAGCATGTGGGATCCTAGTTCCCTGACTAGGGATCGAACCTGTGGCCCCTCTATTTGTAGAGTGGAGTTCTAACCACTGGAATGCCAGGGAAGTTCCTATTTTTAATTTTTTGAGGAGCCTCCATACTATTTTCCACAGTGGTTGCATCGATTTTCACCAATAGTGCATAAGGGTTCCCTTTTCTACACATCCTTGAAAACACTTATTATTTCTTGTCTTGTTGATAATAGCCAATCTAACACATGTGAGGCAATAACTCACTGCGCTTTTGATTTGCATTTTCCTGATGATTATTGATATTGAGCATCCTCCCATGTACCTGTTGGCCATCTGTATGTCTTTGGAAAAATGTCCATTCAGATCCTCTGCTCTTTTTTAAATTGGATTATTTGGAAGTTTTTTTTTTTTTTTAAATCAGACATGAATGTTAGATTTTGTCAAATGCTGGAACACTGCTTTAAGTTAAAATATTGTGGCACTCCATTTCCAACTACTAAGAAAAGCAGACAGCATTTGGTGGATTTTTCTGAATCTAATGAAATGACTCTTCTTTTCTTCCCTTCCTTTCCTCTATTAATTGGGGAATTACACTGATTGCTTTTTTTTTAAACTTTTCATTTTGTATTAGGATGTAGCCGATTAACAGTGTTTTGATAGTTTTAAGTGAACAGCAAAGGGACTCAGCCATACATATACGTGTATCCATTCTCCCCTAAACTCTCCTCTCATCCAGGCTGCCATATAACACTGAGCAGAGTTCCTATGCTATATGAAGTGAGCTGAAAGTGGTAGTCGCTCAGTAGTGTCAGACTCTTTGTGACCCTGTGGACCATAGCCCACCAGGGTCCTCTGCTATATAGTAGGTCTTTATTGGTTATCCATTTCGAATATAGCACGCTGATTGCTTTTAAAAGTTCTGGGCAAGTCAGTTCATCTTTCATGGCCTCGTTTTCATTTTTTTTTTCTTTTTGCCTGTAAAATGGGACAATAATACTCATCTTAAAGCACATTTATGAGGTTGGTTGGCACACATTGGTATATGGAAAATACCTGTCATAAAGTAGGCACGCCATATAAACTTGCCCATATTTTACAGACTAGATCATAGCTATCTGTGTTCATATCTTACCCACGGGCTATCTCTCCCTTCTCCAGGCAGAGACATCTTATAATTCTTTCCTACTTTCAGA